>JASDQU010686752.1:26433-39686 GCA_032191745.1 Picea mariana
TAGGATGAGATCCTATAAAAATGGATCTAGAATACTAAAAATGGAAAGTCAAAACAAAATAAGAAAAGATTCTATCTAAGGATTCAAACTCTATCTTGATAGCCTTCATATCCTTCAAACTCTTTGACAGATGTAGAAAACCTTCCAAGGCTGATGAATCTTCATAGGAAATTCGAATTTTCCACCTTTGGCGAAAAAGATAGTTTTTTGCTCATGAACTAGGTCACCATTTTCACTTTTCCACCATCTTAAACATTAAATACATCAAGATAAAACCTTAAATCTGATGTATTTAATTATTATGCATCTTTAGAAACCAACCTCGAAAGATTTGGTTGAGAAAAAATCAAATCTGGGCAAAAATACGACCTTACTGCCATGTAACAGGTTTCGGTGGTTAAGAGATAAAAATCTGGGCTTGTTTAACCACCGAAAAGCTCTGCTTTCGATGGTTAAGAGAGGAAAAATATGGGCCTATTAACCACCGAAACCTGTAACTTTCTAAAAATGTTCAAAATTGCAAAAGTGAATTATGTTGCTTCTTCTGTGAGTGATCAAGGCTGCTTGGTGATGCTGCTCCTCCTTGTACAGGGCTGGAAACTTCAGTTTGTTGTGTAGGATGCTATGTTTCCTTCTCTAAAGAAGTGGCCAATTCTACTAGGGTTTCTAACCCTGAGTGCTTGGGAGTTGGAGTCTGAATTTCTTTCATCTTCAGCCTTAGGAGTCTAAGCTGTCTGTACAGCCTGGTGTTCTCCTTCATCAACAGTTTGTTCCTATCCAGAGTCTTGTCATGTTTATCCCTGACATCCTAACTAATGTCATATAATTCCACATTTCTATCAATTAACTGTGCATTCTTCTTCTTGATTTGTTTCTTAGAGTATTCTAACTCATAAACCTTCTTCAGTAATTGGTTTATCTTCTGTGATCTCGTTGGTGCTGGTCTGCTAGCAGATGCTTCAGCCAAAGGTGTGCTATGTTCCTTTGGAGGAGTAGGAGTTGGAAAATTAGGGTAATCATCAGCAACTTGATCAATTGTTTCCTCACCCTGTACCTGCAAATTAGAAAAAACCTATGAGCTGGGGAGACAATACACCTAAAATCAGGAGGAAATAGTGGATGTATGTTGAATTTAAAGGCACAAAATAGGGATGACTTGGGTTATATGAGATAGACCAAATATTTACCAAGTCATAACCAGAAACTCAAGCTTGATTATAGCTGAAAACTCAGACTTAATGAAACAGAGAAGACTCGGGATTTTGTGGCATTTGGATGACAGATGGAGTTGTAATATGCATAACAGAAAACTCGACCTTCATATGGTATAATGACAATGACTGCAGACTCGGGTTTGATAATGAAATCAAAGGGATTTTATATAATGAACATAAATAAGACTTCAGACTTCATGTATTTCAAATCATAATTAAATTGGGAATCATCATGAATATATCTCTCGGGACTTGAAGTTATGAGGGCCATGTGAATCATCAAACAATTAGACGAAACAATCACTTCATAGATTTCTGTGTATGCCATGGTTTTAAGTCGAAATGAAAAATAGAGGTTTGCAAGTACCATAGAGTATCAAACCTCGACCAAAAGTCATAATACCACCTTACATCACCAATTTTCTTAACTTTCGACGTTTATCATTCCATCATTATGCCAAATGACATCTGGATCATGCGAAAATGTGGGCTCTGACATTTTCGAGATTTACACCCTACCTCATCTTGCGGGGAACTTTTGACTACCTTCTCGAGCTCCAAATTCATATCTGAAAGTACCGTTGGAAATCTTAGGATGTCTAGTTGTGAATCAACTATTTGAGCATGTGAAACGACCTTTCCACAGCTGAGATAATTGATTTTTCCCAAGGCAGTGTATTTCTGGAAAACCTGCACTTTCAGTGGTTAACTAGCCCTGAATTTCACCTGTTAACCACTGAAAGCTCTGCTTTCAGTGGTTAATGAACTCTTCATAGGTTTGCCTAAACCACCGAAACCTGTAATTCATCCTTTTTGTAAAGAAAATCAATTCTGATGTTTATTTCAAGTTTATTTACAAAAAATAGGCTCTCTAACAAGCCTATAAAAATTTAGAAATAATTTTTTGGAGTTCTCTCTATCACCTAAAAATGACAATTTTGACTGTGCTAGTTTAGGTGATAACACAACCAGTGACAAAATTAAAGTGCGCTATGACTACACAGGGCGTGCACACACATGCGCAAAACAAAAATGCAGGAAAAGCGCACATGCGCCCAATGCGCGACTGTGGTCACTAAAAGCCACGCACATCTAAGAACGACGCATTTATGAGAGTGGTCGGCCTCCCACCCACTTCTAGTTCAACTTCCAAGATAATTTGACACTCAAATTTGTACTGGATCCAACTGGGTGGCTGGTCAAAGACCTAGAAATTCCTTAATTAGCCTCTTTACACACTAGAAGCTGGTTACGCAATACCTCAAAGAGGTGCTATAAAAAGGCCATGGGTGCACTTCATTTTTTAAGGAATTCAACAACAAAGTTATGTTGCTACTATTCTCTTGATGAATCCTCTATTCTCATCAAGAGTATAATAGCACCATTGCATTGGGCAATCCATGTCACCCCTTGAGTGGATTAGCAAAGAATTCTTTCACCATTTTCATTCAAAGTTGTAAGAAGAGCTTATTTGTGGGGGTCCCATAGCCCTCCCTTGGAGGAAGAAGGGACTCATAGTCCTCTTTCTTCTTGGTGTTTTCTTTCACTAATATCAACCTTACCATTGGTGACATGAGTCTTATGGTTTCTTTTGTCCTTATGTCCCTATGCTCATTAGTTTAGTTGTTATTTTATTTATTAGTTTAATTCTTAGTTGTTCTTTTATATTTCTTTCTCTAACCCTTTTCCTTACAGCTGTCCTACTTAGCAAACCCAACTAAGCTTGCAAGCACCTCTATTTTTCTCACTAAGGTGACGAAAGAGGTGCAAAAACGACGTCTCAAATGACACCATGTACCCAGAACTAGCGCCAAGGATTTTTATGCAGAACATAGTGGTCAACCAACTTTGGGAAATGATCAGCGAACCACACCAGTGGGCAGTTGGACTGGACCGAACATGCATTTTAGGATTGTTGAAACTCCCACACTTTCGCAGAGGCCAGTGCGTGAAAACATGTGTTAAGAAGTTGTTAGCAGTTACACATGGAGGGGATATTTGGCTGGACAGACACATCCCCATAACAGTTGATCTTATTGCGCAGATAATAGGACTACCTAGTCGGGGTATGGATCCCGCGCTGATTCTGGATGATAAATCCAAGGAAAAAGTGCTAGCAAAGGAAATGAAGAAGAAATATGGCACCGCTAGGGGGACAAGAGGCATTATAATCAAACATATCAACAATGAAGTAACACAACTAGGCACAAAGATCTTAGCCTGTAAGTTGTTAAGAAAATGCTGCAAAGACGAAGTACTAGCAGGAGTCATTGAAGTAGCAGCCCAATGCGCAGAAGGCATCTTCATGAGCTGGGCACCTTATCTGCTAAACTTGTTCCAAGTAGACTGCAAGGATGCACATAAAATCGATATAAAGTTTCATTACTCGTGGTTTCTCACCCTTATAGCCTTCATGGGATGGCAGGAGCCAGAGGATGTAGTTTTTGCTACTAGACCACAGCCAGTGGGAGTGAGATATCGAGTTCTGAGATCGGTGCCATAGGCCAGACAAAAGAGGGACAATGGAATCATATTTGAAGAATACCTATGGGACATGTAAGAATCTATTAACCAATCATGGACAATAACACTAGAAGCTATCGTGCGATATGGGAATATCGCTAACTTTTGGGTTACACGTCAAGCCATGTGGATACAACCCAGACATGATCTAGATAATCAGTGGCTACTAGTGCACTACTGCATCATAGAAGGTGATATAGACATGGTCATCAGTGAATGGCCTGATGAATGGAGGATCCCATCCATTCCCCAAGAAGTACTGGAAGGACTTGCAGAAGGAGAAGCAGTGCAGGCGGAAACACAGCCTCCACAAATCCCAATGCCCAAGAAACCAAGGACAGGCCAAAACAAACTGACTTAGGCAAATGAAGGGTCAAAGTAGACAAGAACACCGAAGGGGAAGAAAGAAACCAACGAACAACCAAAACAAGCTACGGGAGCGCAGGAGACAGCCCCAAACCCCACCACACAAGAGCAAGGGGGAACTAAGAGACCGACTATACAGGTCGCAGGTGCACGCAAGAAATCAAAGGCACAACGAACATCACTGGACTATACGATCACAGAGGATGATGGAGAAATGATCACTAGAATGGTCTGGGATTGTCTCGTAGAAGACTTCGACCATGCAGCACATCACAAGGATAATCTACAAAAAGAGATAGAAAAAATATGACAGCTCTTCAGGACACTTGGAGAGGCCCAGAGAGAAAGTATAAGTAGAGGCATAGAGCCGTCAACAACACAAACCAACGAAAGAGTGGAGGTCGAAGAAAGAGACCCATCCCTCCCCATGCCACACGTAAACGTAACAGTCCACATAAGACCAAGCATGCTACGAATGGATGAAATCATAGGACAGACAGCACTGAAGGATTTGGACCACATCCAATTGGTCCTAACACGGATTCCATCAAGGGAATTACACAAATTGTAGGTTAGCGGCGACCACGAGATGCAGTCTCGGGCACATAAAAACTTAGTCAAGCTACAGAAAGTGACAAAGTAGCGGGAAGCGTTGGAAAAAGAGTATGAGCAGTCCAAATCCAAAACTCGAGAGGAGACGGAATGTAGGAATGAATTGGAATGCAAAGTGGGAGAAATTTTTGGGAAACTCCCAAACAAAGTGCAAGAAAACGAACTCCCAGCCACAGAAAAGATTGACCAGATTGCGCAGGCAATTGCTCGATACCAAAAGAATATCGGGGGATCTTCGAGAACAACTAACACCAACAACTCCACCAGCAGTAAAGGAGCAGAGGAGGTAGGCAACAATAGCCCAAATACAGGAGATGGAGAAGTAGGTTAACATGACAGTTGACTTGCTCGACAAAGCAACACAAATTTGGACAAGACTGGAGGAGGACCTGCAGGTTCAATGCTGGGACAAGGAAGAGGAGAGGATAAATGTAGCAATCCAAGAACTTAAACAAAGGAAAAAGACTATACCAATCCCAAAATGTGTCAAGGGGATGCAAGAGTTGAAGAAGATGTAGGTAGAACTTATCACTGCGCAGACACAGAAACACGAGCGGCAGGCTCAAATAGAACCATTACAGGAATGGATAGCAAAAGTACTCACACAGGAAGAAGAAGATAGAACATAGATGGCATAGACTTAGGAAGAATGCACAGGACTACTGAGCGACGGAGTGGTGATTCAGGTAGTGGAGACCATTAAGGAAAAGACCGCGCAGGCACTAACAAAAGTAGTAGAGCTAAAGGAAAAATTCCATATGATCACTGAAGAGATCAAGGAAGCTCAGAAAGATTAGGTGACTCAGGATGAGTCGCATGTTAGTGTTGGGGGCCTGTTGGAAGCAGGCTAAAGTGGGGAAGAAATCACAAATAAGAATGGCAGCTGGAAGAGAAATTGTGGGAAAGAAAGCGTGCAAGAGGAAAGCGACAATTGGAAAGAAGCACAACACGCGCACATTCAAGAAGGAGGTGACAGTTGGAAGGAAGAAAATGCATGCATGTAGAGAAGGAAGACCTAACAATAGTAGTTGTTAGGGTTTTTGTAATATTTTTGTGTAAATGGCTGAAGAACCTGATAAATATAAATATAGATACGTAGGTATCATAGAGAGGTTCGCTGGAGTTCGGAAGAAGTTCGGTTCACTACCTTCATAGAGTCTTATTATCTTTATGTAATGTTTTGATGAGAGAACTATTTTGGTAAGCAATTAAGCTAAGAGGAAGAGAAGAGGTGGATTTTGAGGATTAGATCGCAGGCCGTGGAGCCTGGTGCGATTTAGTTCGTCTCATAGAGATCCTACCCATCTGAGGAGAAATGTAAGTGCGAGGCGCGAGAATTATAGAACTGCCATAATAAGAGAGCCAAGAGTTGAATCTTTGTGGACATAGCCTAGGAGGGAGTGAACCACGGTAATACCTGTGTAATGTGATGAATGCATGCATACCTTTTTCATACCTTTATTAATTAGATGTTGTGTGAGATGAATGAGTTATTATATTGCTGAGTAATTGTTGTTGAGTTATCAAGAATAGAGGCCATGAAGTTAAAGTAGTAAACAGAATAATAGTAGGGCGTAATATAAATCACAATTAATGGCTCAGAATGTAGACCCCTTATCTCATACTCAATCCTAGGCTGTAAACACCTGAGTATTACAGCCACCCATTTAAATCTATCTCGGGTGAGACTGTGCAATACATTTTGCATGTTGCGTTGCCTTTTGGTTTACCAGAAGGGCTGATAGTTTTAGGCTTTGTTGGTACCCTTATAGATATGAACCCTGAGCCTACGGAGCAGGTAGTAGAGAGAAGTCGTTCAACTAAGAACCAACAAAGAGTCATGTTCATGCATTCAACAACTCCATTTTGCTGAGGAGTATAGGAAATTTTTTTATGCCTATCAATCCCAAAATCCTTGCAATAGTTCTCAAATTCCATTGACGTAAATTTAACACCATTATCAGTTCTTAAATATTTAATGGATATACCAGTGCTCTTTTCCACTAAAGCTCTAAACCGATTGAGCCTTACTTTTCAACATATAGACCCAAACCTTTCTAGAGAAATCATCTATAAAAGTTACAAAATATGATGATCCTCCATACGAAATAGTAGGGGATGGCCCCCAAACATCAAAATGAATATAATCAATGATTTCCTTCACTGCTGTGTCTTCTTGTTTTAAATCTATGCCTATTATATTTTCCATAAATACAGTGCTTGCAAAAATCTAACTTTAAAGACTTTAGACTAGGAAGTAACTTGCGATCAGTTAATACCTTTAATCCTTGTTCGCTCATATGACTCATCCATTGATGCCACAGTCAAATAGAATCAGTGTGTTTCTCAGATACCATTGTCGCATGATCTGAATCAGTTCTTCCTTCTAACAGGAACAGGTTACCAACCTTCTTCTCTTTCATAACCAGTAGGATTCCTTTGTAGAATTTCATAACTCCACCTTGAACAATACTCTTATATCCTCCGGTGTCTAAGATTCCCAAAGAAATTATATTCTTCCTAAGATCAAGTACATGTCTCACATCAGTTAGTATTTTAACAGTTCCATCAAACATCTTAATTCGAATGATACCAATTCCCACAACTTTACATGATATATCATTTCCCATGTAAACAATTCCATCATCTATAGACTGGTAGGTAATAAACCAATGTCTATGAAGACACATGTGATTTGAAGCACCAGAATCTAATAACCATTGTTGATCATGACATGAACCAATAATAATTGATAAAACTTAATTAGTCATACCTGAACATGTTGTTGAACCTGTTTCAGTTGTGATTGCTTCCTTAATTTATTTTGGAGGGTCGTTTTTGGAGGCTTGTTGTCTCTTCCAACAGTCCTTCTTCAGGTGTCCAGATTTGCCACAAAACCAACACTTAAGCTTGCTCTTTTTTCCCTTCGAATCTAATCGAGAGAAATCCCTCTGACCGTGTCCTCTTTCTTTAGGTTTGCCTCTGACCATCATCGCCTCAGATGTAGAGGTTTCTATATTGGATTTATTCCTTATTTCCTCAGACATTAAAGCTCCAACAATGCAATCAAACTCAATACTTTCTATTGAACTAAAACTAATAGAGGTAACAAAGTGATCCAATGATGCGGACAAAGAACACAATAATGTAATTTCCTTGTCTTCATATTCGAATTTCACTCCCATGCTAGCCAAATGAACTAAGAGAGAATTAAAAGTATTTAAATGATAAGCTATTTTCGTACCTTCCTTCATGTGCAAACTGTACAATTGTCTTTTCAGGAAGATCTTGTTCATCAAGGATTTCATCATGTACAAGCTTTCCAACTTTGTCCACAAACCAACTTATGTCTTCTCCGAGACAATATTGAACAGAACATCGTCGGCCAAACACAGGCGTATGGCACTCAGTGCTCTTGCATCCATCTCATCCCAGTAGTCATCTGTTATGGTTGCGGGTTGCTTTTCTTTTCCCAAAAGCGCCTTCACAACACCTTGTTGCACGAGCAAATCGTGCATCTTAACCTTCCAGATCTCGAAATTGATCTTGCCATTGACCTTCTCAATTTCGAACTTAGCACTCTACGTCTTTGCCATTAGAGGAAACATTCCAAAAAACACCACTTCTTGTAATAACCAAGGCCCTTTAAAAAAAATAATGTGGAGGAATAATGGTTTAAACCTTACAAGGTTTAATAAAAGATTTAATAAAAAATCCTTTTACTAACCTTTCCTTTTATTTAAAAATAAAAAATAACAAAGGTCACCTTTTTAACCATTATTCACCTTGAGATAATTAAAAAACACTTTTTAATTCCTCCACCTTTACTTTTTACCTTATACCTTTACTTAATCCTTTTACTCCATAAAAACCTTTTACTTCATTCACCCACGTTGATGTGTTCACGCTTTTGAAAAAAGCAAATTCATTTTTTTTGAAAAAACCCAAATTTCTTCATAACTTTCATACTTTGTAATTTCACCATGCGAATAGAGGGGCGTTGTTTTCTTAATTCGGTGCTCTCCACAAACAAATAAACGGACATTGTTTTCTTAATTCGACGCTCTCCACAAACAAATAGAGGGGCATTTTTTTTCTTAATTCGACGCTCTCCACAAACAAATAGAGGGGCGTTGTTTTCTTAGTTCATGAATATCATAAGTGTACCATTAATCAATGCTCCCTACAGGAAGAGACCCCCACGATGATGCACAAGTTGGTGCTCCCGTGGGCATCTCCAACAAAGAGTGCGTCTGTCTCTCTCTAGCAAATCCGCGACTCATTCATCAAGGCATTTCCTCTCCCCGAGCTCTGATACCACTTGTTGTAATTGCAAATGCAAAAAACACAATCACACACATCATAAACACATAGATATTACGTGGTTCACCCAAACATTGGGCTACGTCCACCAAGCAGAGGTATCGGTTGTCTTATTATTCAAATCATGGAGATTACAACAACTTATTCACTCTCTTCCTGCCTCTACAAGCTTTATGGATTTATAGCAATATTTACATAGTTACATGAACTGTTGGAAATAAATGTTACATTCCATTTTAGAAAATTTGTTTCAACAAATTAACAATATACGAGATATTTCTGATATATTCCAATAAATAGTTGAACTACTGTATCCTATTCGGGTTCATGCAACAACCATCGGATCTTGCGTCATATTCGTTGTCACATATTCAACAGTCTAGACCTCAGCGAGCAGCTTCTTCACCTCACTAAGTGACTCCTTCTCTGCTGCAGGTATGAATTTCTACTTGGCACCTCTTCTCTTCTTCGAGCTCTTGTGCAATCCGCAGATATATACACTGATGATACCAAATTAAAATAAAAAAAATGGCAACAACAACAATAAAAAATATGGCAGCGAGTAATAATCTGGCAGCAACAATCGAGGTAAATGGTTGTACCAACAAGACACACCAATGCGGATAAATGGTTGCACCAAGTGCCTACCACACAACAATATTTATACCATATATCATTTTTGGGATTAACTGTGTAGTGTAAGTCATTAATCTATGACCCATATCCATGAGTATTAGTCGCAATTGACAATTAATTCTCATGATTTGAATAGTCCACTTATCACTCATTGCATAGAGTGATGCTCATAGGGGTGAAGAAATGGGATTGAAACTAGCGAAATCAATCACATAGCCTCAATCATCACTTTCGGGGCTTGCACCCAATAACCAAGACTTCCTAGGTGGTCACCCATCCCAAGATGCCTCTGGCTCAAGTGCGCTTAACTGTGGAGTTTTCCCCACAATCAAGCCCACTTATCTTGCTACCCCATTTGCAAAACCTTAGCAAGTATTGTGATATTGCACTGCGGAATCCCCTCTATGCTTAAATAATAAGAGTGAAGGGAGCTCTAACTGGATAGTTCATAAGGCACAATATTTGCTAAGGTTTTGAAAATGGGGTAGCAAGCTAAGTGGGCTTGATTGTGGGGAAAAATCCACAGTTAAGTGTGCTTGAGCCAAAGGATTCTTGGGGTGGGTGACCACCTGAGAAGTCCTGGTTACTGGGTGCAAGCCCCGTAAGTGATGATTGAGGCTATATGATTGATTTCGCTGGTTTCAATCCCATTTCTTCACCCCTGTGAGCATCACCCGATGCAATGAGTGCTAAGTGGACTATTCAAATAATGAGAATTATTGGTCATTTGTGACTAATACTCATGGATATGGATCATAGATTAATGACTTACACTACGCAGTTAATCCCAAAAATGATATCTAATATATTGCACTACCGAATCCCCTCTAGTCTTTATACCAATGATACTGCAATCTCACGCTCATAGGGGGTCTCCTCGAACACAACAAGCACAACAACATCGATGGCTCTTTCCAGTCAATGACTCTTTCCAGTCGACGACTCCTATTGGCAGCGAAAACTACACCGTTCACGCGGGATCCACCAGAACAAATGATAGTGGCTATCTCTGCAAATGTTGGTAGCAACAACCGTGAGGTTCGTTAGAGTGGTTATTTAACCTATTGCTTCGATACCAAATTACAAAACATAGATCAATTAATCTCAATAACAGCGAGGCCACAAAGGGGACATCACAAGTGAGACTATATGCTCACACAATCTCTATATCAATTTGATAAATTGCTTACAATTAAATGGGCTAGGATAGCCCCTAACAATCTCCTGAATATGTGGATATGAAAACCACTTCAACACAAATCTTGCATACAGTTTTAACCATTTCCTAACTATGGAATTTCACCATTATTATCCAACACTCTGTTGTGCCACTTTAGCCCCATACACCACCACCATTTTTGCATGCTATTTACCATCGCCAACACAACCTGGTATATGTACTAGGTGTTACCCATGATTTTGGTCATAATGATGGTGTATTGATGATGGTCTACTCAGGCTCCTCATAAGAACTTTCTCCTGAGAAAACTGACATTCATCTCTTCCCAGAAAACATACTTTTGAAGAGAGTTCGTAGGTTGCTAATATACCAAGGTGCGAGAATGACCCATTCTCACATGCTGCCTTAAGCTAGGGTGCGGACTTCTCACACTGTGTTACATAGCTAGGGTGCGAACCTTATCTAAAGCTTGGAAAAAGATGGATTCTCGATGGTTCTAGAAAGGAATCTTCTAGAAGAATGGGTTGGCATTCGAATGGTTATCCTTGTACTAGATTCCCTGATATTGTCGGATCATTCTTATCTAAGTAACCATCTCATTCTCTCCTATATATTGATGGAATTCTCATGGAAAATGTTAAGCAAGATTCATTGGAGAATTGGTGAAAGAATTGTGTGAAGGACTTAGCTTGAACAGAAGCTTGGAGACTCTAGCAAGTCTATCAAGAGGATTTGATCTTCTTCATACAAGGATTGAGCAAGTGTGTGTGTTGGAGCCAAGAGCCATCGAAAGGAAGCTTGCGACATCAAGGTGATCAAGTTGTAATATTTACTTTCAATTAATAAGATACAGTGGCATGTCCCTTTCCCATAAAGCTACTCTCACTTTATTGTGTAATTCCTTGATCATACACATAAGTTGACAGTTGAATATATTTTTCTATTTTTACTTTGGTTGGTTTGTGTTGTCTTGGTCTTGACCTCACGAGAGCACCGGAGCGAAGCGGGAGCAACAGAGACCCTGGGAAGCGATACAAAGGTATGTTACTTTTTCCTTCCTACTAGCTAATTCAATGGTCAAAACTTAGGGAAAGAGTCATGTCCTGTCTTGTTTTGTTCTAGATCTAGGTGGATATAGGGAGATTTGTTAGTGTCCGCACATACCGATTAGTCCGATAACAAAATTGGCGACCATAGTGGGAGATAACCCATTTTCTTGTGGATTTTGGTATTTTTCCTTGGCCATTTGCTCTTTCCTTACCTTTCTCCATTCATATCAATCTCTGAGTCTTCAGGATACCCTGATAGACCCTCTAGGTCCAAAGGCCTCTTTCATTTTTGTGTCTTTTCTCAAAAATTTGATTAGTTTCAGACATTCTTGCACTGCACTCCATAGTAGCATGCGAGAACATACTGAGTTCGCACCCTGCCTCTAGGTTCAGTGCAAGGTTCTCGCACTCTGCTCAAAGCTCACCTATGAGAATCACCTATTCTCGCACTCTGTAACACTCTCAGCCTGCGAACCCATTTTTTCAAAATTTTTTCTTTAAGACTTTTACATGATCAACTGCCCAGATTAGTATTTGTGCCTAACTAGAGTTTCTTGGACCATTGGTTGATGTTTTTCTTGTCTTCGTTTTTGTGCACAAACGGTCTTAGGATTTCAAAGGCTCTTCCTGTCACTTGTTCTTGACTTTCATTTCTTGACTTTTCTTGGAAAATCTATACTCTCTAATCTCGGAATCTGAGTGTGCTTGTTTGGTTAAGGACCGACGATCGGTTGAAAGTTGAGCTTCTTTGTCTTTATCCTTTGCTTATTCTTTGAAAGATCACTTTTCTTATGTAATCAAAAAGACTAGTTTGGTTTGCTTGTTATTTTTGTTTCCATTGAAAGATTGGTTTGGGTTTTTATCTATTGCTTGTTCATTGGTTTTTTTATTTTCTTCGCTCTCACCATCATGGTGTCGGTCCTTTTTGAAAAGTGAACAAATGTTTTTCTTTCAAAAGTATTTTCGTTTTCGAAAACATTGAAAATCAATTGTTGAAATTATTGAAAAAGAAACAATAGAGAATTGTTATTCTTGCATGATTTGTTGCACTTGTATTTTAAAGGAAATTGTGTCTTGTAGTTCAAGTTTGATCTGGAAAACTTCTCTTTCCCTCCCGTACATAGGATTCATTGAACGGAAATTGATATATTTCATTCTCATCCATGCATCGTTGGGTCAAAGTCTTATACAACATAATTTTCATCTCCGCTTCCTTTGAGTAACAACAGCTCTTAATAACACTACGCAATTGTAAAATTTACCTAGTAACTCTTTTCTAGGGCTCTATTACACCAACATTTAGCTAGGCTAGCGCATTGGAGTAGGAAGAGAGATACACTCTCCAAAGCA
>JASDQU010686754.1:24320-36432 GCA_032191745.1 Picea mariana
CCTTTTAAAACTTATGATAGTGATACAACATTTATCTATGGCTTACCAGTCGCATCATTGTTCTGCTACACTGTTCTGCTCTGCCTGCATCAGTGTCTCTTTGCTCACATTCTTCTTTGGGATTTCTGTTCTTTTGTGTTTTATGCTCTGTGCAACATTTTCCTTCTATGCGCTACGTCTCTTCTGTGCATTTCAGTAGCTCCACACAACCCGCTTCTACTCGCATGAATCATACACAACAACAACCCCCATCTCCTCTTTGTTCTGCATTTTTATAGTCTCCATGCACCTTCCGCATTCTTCATGCGCTATGCCACTGCATACTCTTCACTGCATCACGGTTCTCCCTACAAGTTGTTCACTACATCTTTTTGATCCCTTCTACTCCGCTCAACCGTAGAATTGCTTCACATCTCTATGCTTCATCCATTTCCTCGTTAAGTCATCTCATGATCATCATAGCCACTCTTCATATTCTCTGGCGGTTAGCTTCATGCATACATCATCATTGGTCGTTATGATAAGATTCTTTGGCTTCACTGTCCGTAACAGTCTTTGATGCTTTTCCATCTGTCAATCGCCTCTATGATGATTCTACACTCCTCTGGAAGTTACCTAGAGACTCTTTGGCTCCTCTGACAGTCGCCCTACAGCTCCTTGAATTATCAACCGATTTCATCACTGCGTTCTGGCAGTTTCAACCAGTCAAGTATGGCCCCTCTGGCTTCTAAGCCCCCTCCTTCATGTGGCCTCTAGCGGTGACCAAACGCCTATTCAGAAGGTGCTTCGCAACTCACGACCTCGGGAATCTTGGTATGAGGCATCTCGACTTTCCCAAGTCGCGATCTCCGAAATGGGGCTTAGTTGGGCTAGCTCCTTCCTCTCACATGACCACGAGATGTGACCAAGTGCTTATTCAAGAGGGCGCTTTACGATTTCGGCGATCTCTGATGTGGAGCCCAGAGACATGATAGATCCTCCCTTAATCCTTCGATGATATGACCTCCAGCTGTGACCAAGAGCTTATTCAAAGAGTGCTTCATATCAAATTAATGGTCGAGATCTCACCCTCTCATCGACGACTGCGATCAATATTTGCATTTCGGGATTTTGTGTTTCACGATGTCGAAGGTTAGAGAACCTCCCTTATTCTGAGTTCCGATTCTCCAAAGCCTGCTCCAGATCAACGACCCACAACCCTCTATGCTTCAACGGTCTAGATATCATCGAGATTTTGTGTTTTGCGATATCTGCGAGCTACTCGACATAGTTATCCCGATTCGCAATTCTGTGAAACTGCTCATCTGCTGCCATGTATCCTCTGGATCAAATGGTCCAGAATTAATCTTCGAGACTCAAGACTTCATTCTTTGTTGTGACAAATCAATGTTTTAGAACCCTTTGTGATCCGACAATCCATATCATGTCACGATTTCGCGTTTCGTGAGTTGGAATGTATAGAGAACCTCCTTCCTTTGACTTTCCAGTCAGTGAAATGTTGATCGCTCGTCACGTGTCCTCTAGCTCCAATGACCAGGATTTTTTCACAACCTCATGTATCGCTAGTTCCCACACCTCGCTTCTTTGACTCCTCCAAAGTGAAATTCAGCAAAATTCCAATTGCTTTCCACATGTCCTCTGGATCCAACGGCCAGGATCATTTAGCGACCTCACATATCACGAGTTTGAGGGGTTAGAGCACCTCCTTACTTTGACCTTTCAGTCAGTGAAATGCTAATCTTTCGCCACATGTCCTCTAGATCCTATGACTCAGGTCATTTCAGGACTTCACATATCGTGAGTTTGAGGGGTTAGAGCACCTCCTTCCTTTGACCTTTCATTCAGTGAAATGATGATCTTTCGCCATGTGTCCTTTGGATCCTACGGCTTAGGTCATTTCGCGACTTCGCATATCGCGTGTTCGAGGGGTTAGAGAACCTCCTTCATTTGACCTTTCAGCCAGCGAAATGATGATCTTTCGCCACATGTCCTTTGGACAATGGACGGTTCCAATGACTTCGGGACTTGTCTCATGCACTTTCCTTAGGATCCAACGGTTGTTGGTCTACGCACTCATAACTAACGGCTAAGATATGATCTCCTCATCTGTGCTTCCTCTGGTCATTGTATTCTGATCTGACGGCCACTATCGCTCCTCCTTAGAAGCTTACGCTTCCTCCTGACCTAGAAGAATGTCTAAGTGTCAAAGGCCTCAACCTTTGAACCTTCTGCGAGTCCTTCTCTTGGACCTCAGCTGAACGTCTAGAAAGCGTAAAATTCTATCTCTTCTGAGCTTTGTTGTTCCTGCATACTATTCTCTCCCTTCCTGTTTTCCATCAATGCACACTCATGCTATTCCTCCTGAGCTTCTTGAGCTTTATCTTATGTGTCGTCGTTGTTGTTCTTTCCATGCACACTCTACCTGTAAACCTGCCAACGTCATTGTTGTTATTTCCATCAATGACAAGCACACTCTACCTATAAACATGCCAACAATTTCCAAGGAGGGCATTAAGATATACCCTAGCAGGGTTTAAGGGATCCTGAAGATCGACACACCGCGCAGTAAAAAAGAGGTACAATCTTTCTTGGGAAAGGTGAACTTTTTGAGGAGATTCATCCCAAACCTGGTGGAAATCATAAAACATATGAATTGCATGCTCAGGAAGGGAAACGAGATCAAGTGGAACTCGGAGGCCAAGAATTATTTTGAGGATATCAAAGTGGCGTTGACTAAAGCCCCTGTGCTAGCCAACCCAAACTTTATGAAAGATTTCCTCTTGTTTTAATTCGGCTCAGAGCACACTATTGTCGGCGTACTGCTACAGGAGGACGAATAGGATTTCAAAAAACCAATAGCCTATTTCAGCTTAACGTTGCACGATGCTCCACTGAGGTATGACATTATGGAAAAACAAGTGTATGCCTTAGTAAAATCCTTGAAAGAATTCGGGACATACATATTTCACTCCCATGTCATCGCTTGTGTACCCAACAGTTCGGTAAAAGATATCCTGACTCAACCTAACTCGGAAGGAAGGAGAGGCAAGTGGATAGCGGCCATGTTAGAATACAATCTTGAAATGAAGCCTACAAAGTTGATCAAAGGTCAGGGTCTCGCAAAGATAATGGCGCATTCAGACTGCGACGTTGTAGGAATGAATTTCATTGTTGATCTGTCATAATGTCCTCAAGAAGAAAAAAATGCGCAGGTGCATCAACAGTTTATTTATTCGCCATGGTATGCAGACATCATATATGTGTTGGAAAATCTCCAGCCCCCTCCGGGCGCGATTAAGATGAAGGCCAGATTCCTCAAGCTTAAAGCAGTTAATTTCTGCATCCTGGACAATTCACTTTACTAGAAAGACCCCGGGTGAATATTTTTGAGCTGTTTGTTGGAGGACGATGCGAAATGGGCCATACAGGAATTTTATAGAGACGATTGTGGGGGGAACCACTATTGGAAGACCACCACGCACAAAATCCTTAGGGTGGGCTATTACTGGCCCACAATTTTCACTGACATGTATAAAGAGGTCTCTAGCTATCACAAATGTTAGATTTTCGATGGAAGAAGAAAGCTACAACCCCTGCCAATAAATCCAATCTCAGTTGAAGCACCTTTCATGCAGTGGGGTCTGGATTTCATAGGAGAGATAAATCCGCCATCCTCTGCGCAACAAAAATGGATACTCACGGCCATCGACTATTTCACGAAATGGATAGAGGTGATCCTCACAAAACAAGCTACCGACGCAGTCATCATCCAATTCCTGGAGACAAACATCTTGTCGAGATTTGGGTGTCCCGTTAAGATCATAACAGACAATGCAACCGCATTCAATTCTAAGAGGATGGAGAAATTTTTTCAGGATTATAACATAACCCTGGGGAATTCCATGACTTACTATCTACAAGGAAACGGGTTGGTAGAATCCTCGAACAAGAGCCTAACCAGGATCATCAAAAGACTCCTGCAAGGCAACAAGAGAGCCTGGCACAAAAATCGTATCTACGCGCTGTGGGAAGATCGGGTCACCACCAAGAAGTCTATATCAACGTCACCTTTCCAGATTGTTTATGGCACAGATGCAATCTTCCCTAATTCCCTGGGACCACCCGTCGGGAAGTTGTTGCAAGAATAGGAGGCTAAGACAAATGATGCATAAAGGAGAATAAACCAGCTAATTCACACACAACAGGCGAGAGAGAAGGTGTATAATTGGTCCCAGTTCCATCGGGAAAAGATAAAGAAATCCTTCGATAAGCATTCTAAGCCAGAGGATTTCCGGTTAGGTGATCTAGTTTTGAGATGGGACATGATAAATGAAGGTAAAAGGAAGCATGCAAAGTTCTACCACCTTTGGACGGGTTCGTTTAGAATCAACGATCATAGCGGAAAAAAATGATTATTTTCTAGAAGGATTAGATGGAGAAAGTTTTGATTGGGGCCCTATAAACGACATGTTCCTCAAACATTACCTCATGAAATAAAATCCGTTGGAGTTATTTTTCATTGTAAATAGTCGTTTTATTTTGCATCGAGTCAGTAGGTCAGCAAAAAATTGAAGCTCGAAGTGAAGGCCCTAAGTTTATGCTGAAGTCTTAGAAGCTGCGTCGATAGGTTTAGTTTGTTTTCCGTCCATCAGTTATTTTTCTCAGTGTCTAGAGGTCAAATAAATCCCAATGGTCAGGAACCTGGTCTACTGTTCTTTGCTACCTCACAGGGAGGATAGCATCCCCGTTGGAGCCAACTGTTAGCGCCGCCATTTTTCTTTCCCTTTAAGAGTTGGTTTTAAGTCACGTCACGACCCATGCATCCAAACATGTGAAGTCAGGTACGTAGCACCGTGAGGTCGAATTCAACAAGTGGTTGGTTGGCCCGCGAAAGAGGGAAGGGATGTCAGAGTCGAAACTTGTATAAGTGGTACGGGTATGTATTTTCCAAGAGAGTCGAGTCTCGTTGAGAAAATAGCCTCTACGTGCCTAGGTCGAGTCAAGTGGTTAATGGAAATCTCATTAGCAAGTACAAAAATTATTATCAGTTCATCATGAAAGCCAAGGGAATGAAAAATCACGGCGTTCGTATCATGCACGCCCAACAAACCGTATCACTTGTATCCTACACGTGGAGATTTGCCATGGAAAACCTACAACTCGACTTGGAACATCTTTTCACCATGAATTCACTATCTTCTAGCATGATATCCTCTCTTTTCCAACTCATTATAAATCTCGGATGTTCGGCACTCTCTCCAATCGCAGAACCAGGCGCAAACTTTATTTTCATTTCCCCTTGCCAGTCCAGTTTGTTCAAATTTTCCCCCTTGTGCATTTGTTGGATATAATGCGCGCATAATACACATTTGTCGCACCATGGCGACCTCTCAGAGTGCAAGGAAAGTCATGCGGAGGAGAAGAACCCCAACGTCCAAGCCCCAAAAATACTGTGAGTTGTTCTCACCTGCGGCGGGCATCCCCAAAGACGTGAAAGGAGCTATTATTTTACCTACAGAGAAGATTAGATCAAACCGCGTAAAATCCGAAGTGGAGGGATTCGAATAGGAAGGGAAGACAGTAGGAGCCCCCTCTCCCCAATAGAAAATGTCTCAGAGGAGGGGTAGGCCGAGGAAGAACAAGGAGACCATGGAAGTGCGAGTTTCAAAAGAGCCATGTTGCAGATCGGTACCTGGAGAACTAATCATGCATGCCATCTGGATAGAACCCGTTGGAGGATCGATGCGCGAAAACAGGAGTAGAACAAGGAGAACGGATATCATAGGAGTGAATAATCAAGAGCCATCTCAACAACTGAAGTAGGCAAAGCTGACTATCACTGAACTCTATCAGGAAAACATGGAATTGAGGTGACATCTAGCGTCAAAGACTACATAAGCGTCAACAACACAGGATCGCGAAGGGAACATGGCATGGTTGAAAAGCTAGCTCAAAGAAGTGCAAGACACCATTGTATAGCTGCAAGAAGCACAAAGACTGGTGGAATAAAGGCATACAGAGCATCCCAGAGAAGGCGAATGGGTCGAGAAGGAAGCCCGCGTGGCTCTCGCTGGCGCATAGAAAAAACAAGTTTAGCAGGTTTTTGTTTCTACGTCCAAAGAACATAAGACAAATCTTGGTAGTTTTGAAGGACAGGTTTCCCAAAGCACTATACCGGTTTGATAACGACCGTGACAATCAAACAACCGCTTGCTTCCCACTTTCCTCCAACAATTGAACGCATAACATAAATCAGAGTTGTTATAGAAGACAACAAGCACCTAAAAGACACCTGTTCGCTGAGACACATGATCAAAGGGATATAGCGACACATATTTTGTCCATATCAAAACCTAATTGAGGATTAGATCCTAGTGGAAAACTTGCAAGTGGTCTTGAGGAAACTGACGTGATTATTGTCTATTTTTGGAAAGCACCATGCGAAGAGTCTCTGATGCATGCTTCTTAGTTTTCCTAGTTTTAGGGTTAGAAGTTAGGAGGCAGGGTAGCCGAAGCGACGCCCTCGTCTATATATTTCATCTTTTCGATAAAAGCCAGATTGGTTGGAACAAATTTGGTAGACGATAGCTATTGTATGTAATCTGAGTTTTGACCGTAATTTAATGCAAAGGTCCTGCAACTTGATGAAAATATTCTAGTTGTAACAGTTGGATGTATTGTTCTTTCTTTCTCTGCGTATGTGCTTCCTGTTATCTTTACTTCATATCTTTTTCTGTCTATTTCTGAATGAAATTTCGAACCTGCAAATTCATTGTACAACGCCCCTTGTTTGCAACACTTAAACAAAACATTTTCCTCTAAAGCTAACTCTGAATTCGCTCGCAACGACGCTTCGAGTTACTTCATGTACTTTATGCCGCCACACATCACGGTTTTACACTGAAGACTGTTGATCGCCTAGGCTTATCCTCTCAATTTCAGTCATTGAGTCATTTGTCCCCGCCTTGTCCTCAGATCAATTCCATAGCCCAAGTCTTACTTTCTTGCGCTGATATAACCAGAACCTATTTTATCCAAGGTATTAAATCTAGCCATTGTTCTCAAAGCCATATCCTACACAGAGACCACGCCCTTTCCGAGAGAGCCCTCTCCAAATATGAAAGGCTAGTTTCAGGTCTCAAAGTTGGTTGAAAAAGTTACCTTTGTCGTATGTTTGTCAGCTGAACAGATTTATAGAGTGCTAACACAACCCATATATATTAATTACGCCAAAGGCATTCTTTTAAGGGACAAGTCCCTTCCCAATTTCTTCGTCTATCTGGAACCTCTTATAGCTTGCCCATTGTCCCTTATGAAACCTTATTACAAATAGCCACATGTAAGAACACACAGAATTCCAACCAACAACCACACCAAACGTCTCTGCCATTTCACGTGCGCATGCACAGACGTGGAAGGAAACCTCGCCAGTGATGTAGTTACTCTTGGACCTTTGAACATAAGGACAACTACTCTTTGAATTCCGGGCGTGGATGGGTTTCAACCATGGAACTTTATCGTTCGTTTCTCAACTGCAAACCATCAATATTTCACCCAAAATCTCATAATGTATCATTGATCATTTCCTTTCTTCAGATTCTCTAGGACTCTTTTTCTTCGGAAATTCTCATTTTTGCCAAATATTTACCACTGCATGCAATTGTTTACAATGAAACATTTTCTATTCATCCAAAATTCTCTTTTTTTCATTGCACACAAAGTTTTACAATGGAAGATTGATTATTCATCCAAGATCAAACTAGTAACTTTCATCCCAAAAGAAAATATTTTTTGGGTAGTGTTACCCATGATATGTCAAAACTTTGGGCGGGTACTTTTACACTCTAAAGTCACAACTGTGAAATCTATTCCTTAAAAGAAAATTTCATTGAAGTGTTTAAGAATAATTTGGACTAAATTATAGTGTAGATTGGCATAACCCAGGATTACAATTCCATGTGAACAGATAAATATCAACGAAGCTGTTTCATAATTATATCATGTAAAATGGTTTCATGTTGGCAATTCATATCAAATCTAGAATTGAGATTCTGATCGGAAGGATGTAGACTCATTGCCCCTTGGGGAAAAGATGATTTTCATGTGACTCTTATGTCTATTTGTTGTAACTTTGGATATAAGTTGAATTTATAAAAAAAAAATTAAAACCCTTTTAAGCATAATCGGAGAATTCAAATTTATGTAGAAAGTAATGAGAAAGAGCAAACAAACAATTGAAACTTTTTTCCAAATGATAGGTGTGGAGAATAAATTTCCCACGGTTCTTTGCCAACATTTTTCATTTTTCATGCTTATTATAGAACATCTTCTCATGATTCTTGTAATAAAACTTTGTAACATTTACAAAATTATTATCATCTACCACTTTTGACACATGAAATTATAATAGAAATTACACATGGGTTGGTAGGTGGATGAAAATAACAAAAAAATGTTAATTTAATAATAAATAGAAATAATATACTTGTCAAATTCTTAAAAAAAAAATTATTTCATATTAATTAAGCCCTAAAAAATATTACGATGTACAAAGTTTCAATGGGGATTTAACATTATTTAAAAATTAATTATGCATTTGCCAATAAATTAATTTGATATATAACTTTTAAAATATTGAATTTTTAAAAATTAGGATTTAACATTATTTAAAAATTAATTATGCATTTGCTAATAAATTAATTTGATATTTAACTTTTAAAATATTGAATTTTTAAAAATTATATAGATATAAAGAAAGAGATTAATAATTTATTAATTTACATTTTTTTTTTCATTAGCATAGCTTATGTAAAATATATTAAATAAGAGTCCATGTTATTAGGGTAAAGTTATAAAATGAGGAGAAAACATTAAAAATAGCTTGCCCCTATCCAACCACTATCTACCAAACCTTTGGTCATCATCTATCACTTCTCTGCAAGGTCCTACAAACCACCATCACCCTCGTCCACTTGTCCTCTTACCATTTGTGGGCTAAAGAGACTCAAGCCTTGGTTTGTAACAACATGTTTGTTAGGTGGAAATATTGTCGTTTAATTCCGTTGTAGTACTTGACAAACTATTTAATTTGTCAATCCAAGGTTCGTAGGCTTATGAAGCACACACACTATATATGCAGGACTGAAGTAGAAGTAATCTAATCTAAATTGTTGAAATGAAGTTAATATAGGAAAGCATTGAAAGACTAACTAGGAAAGCAGAAAATTAATCTAGGAAAGCAATACAACATGTGAAGAGTTGATTGACAAAAGACATATGTGAGCTCACACAATAAATCAATCTCAAATTATATTACAAGAATCAAATGACAAAGAATGAAAGAATAACAATGAAATAATCAAATTTAAGAATCCCCTTCTCCTAATTACAAGACTAAATTATGAATTACAAGCCTCCATTATGAATAACATTCCCCAATTATGAATAACATTCCCCAATTATGAATAACATGACCCTTCATGAAGAGAGATCACTCTCTTATATACATGAAAGTCTTGAAGAGTGTCATAATTACAGATCCACTATTCTCTCAACTTGTTCCTTCAAATCCTCCACTCATATCTTGGATAAGATATCCTATCAAAATCTCCATGGTCTTCTCCCTTGAATATGCTTGAATGATTGTCCCAAATATTCTTCAAATCTTCAAATCTTGAAGATGAGATTCGAATTTGAGGCTAGGTGATAATATTTGACTTTGTTGAAATCTTCAAATATGCCCGCACTCATCATCAAACTCATCCAACCTTGATATATAATGAAAATATGTTAATTTCTAATATTAATCACAAATTCACTTATAATACTAAATGAATACAATGGAAAATAATAAGGAGAAACCCAAGTATCATTATGTAAATGGTATGATGGAAGGTTAATGGGACGATGAAATGTAAGGAATAGTGAAGGAAAAAGAGGATATAAATGTGACATTTTTGAGGCCCAACATGCCCCCCAACTAAACTTGTTGCATGTCCTTATGCAACCATGCATGGATATTCTTAAGAAATTTTGGCATTCAAGCTATGGCTTTGATTGATGATGTCCTTTTAACAAGGAATATTTCCAGGATGTAAAATACATGAGTAGCAGCATGTAAAATATGTGTAACAGCATGTGAAATTTTCTTATCGTTGGTTCTTGTGTGACAACCATGAATAAAAAAGATGTTGGTTCTTGTGTTAACAACATTCATTTCACTTATTTATTTTCTTGCTGCAATAATTTAGCTATATACTCACTGGAAATAATAAGCTATCAATATGCATAAGAAATCATCATTGTGTATAAGAAAGAGTTTTCTTTATCTTTATGAATCATGCCAATATGTGTATCAATCGAAATGCAACAAAGTGTTGTTGGAAAAGAAGTGTTAGTGAATCATAAATGGAATGATGAGATGGTAAAATGGAATAATGGTAATGAATATGTAGTGAATATAGGTTCCCTTCCCCCCCAGCTGAAGTGGTTGCATATTCTTATGCAACTTGGAAGAGGTTATGAAAGTGAAAAAGGAAATAGAGCACGGTGAGGGAATTTTCCAAAGTTATTCATTACTAGCAAATAAGGAATCTCATGATTAAATATTAGAAAAGAACATACCTCCACTTACCCAATAACGACGATGAACAATGCAATAGGAATATGGTTGGTGCTGTAGCATGGAATATGTCACTGTTGCAGGATCATGAAAATGGAACTGCTAATGTTGTTGCTGCTGTAACTGGATCGTGGGAAGTGAAGCAATCTGAATTTCTACTGCTGAATCATGAGAAATGTGGAAGGCAGAGAATATGGAATTGTGGTACTCTCATAGATCTGAAATCAAACTGCTGCAACTGTTGAGAGGATCATGAAAAAGTGTATAGTCTTCACCTGCTACAAACCGATGGTACAATTCTGACCATGCAGATGAATGTGTCGGTTTCGAGCATAAAGAGAAATCATCAGATTACCATCCATTAATGAATGGCGTTAACCAATGCAAGACAAACTCACCAGTGATGTCAATGAGTGTCAAGGTACTCGATTACATCTTGCAAAGTGTGAATAGATGTGTTGATGTCGAGCCACTTGCAAGATCTAACGATCAAGGGATATTGATGTCTACCCATGATTGCTAGCAAGAGAACTTGCCATTAAGGCATGCAAGCCTCAAGGTACTCAAAAATAACTCTAGTCTATATCCCAGATAAGGTGTCGAGGTCGATGGGGCAAGACTGTTGAAAGGTGGGCCTTAAGGAATCCCACATCAGTCAACACGAGTTGATAAAAAGATTGGTAGGACTATAGATGGAAAGATCTCAGTAGAAACAATGTTTATGGCAAGGAAATCAAGGCAATGTAATCATGGAAAGGGAGTTTGTTTTATTTAGATGGAAAAATAGAAAGGAAAAAATGAACTGAAAAAGATAAAGGGAATGATGTATGCAACTCATAAAGGAATAGGCATGTGTGAAGTCATGAAAGTTAAGGCAATGGAAGATGGCTTCAACACAGGATGGCTAATCAGCTTTGAAGGAGAAATGGGATAGTGTCACAACATGAAATTTGGAAAAATGCAGAAATAATAGTGTATCAGCATGGTCGTTGTGTAACATCAAACATCAAGATGTGCAAAAAGTTTATGTGTAACATCAAAATGTTTTTGTGTAACAGCTCCTTCAAGTTGTCTATCAAAGCATGTGTTCCTTGAAGAATTTTGTGATTCTTGAAATCACTTCAGCAACAAAATGTGAACGTCTCTGAACCTGAAAAAGCTTAGTACAAATCCTGCAGGAAAACTGTGAGAGTTGCGAAAAACATATCAGTCAGAAATAAGTGCAAATGCGGCAAATCAAAGAAAAATAAATGTTTTATACCTTTTTCCGTTGCGCTTGTTTCGTCGTTAATTACTGCGTGAAGTGACTCGAGAAAAACACATCGGCGTAACATGTTTGGATCATGGTTTTCAAGAATAAATAAAGCGTCCATTTGCAAATTTTTATTTTAGTTTTGATGTGTTTTTATATTTTTATTTTTATAATGTTTTTATAATTTTTTTATTGTTTTTCTTTGTTTGTTTTGTTGTTTTTGTTTTATAATAAAACAA
>JASDQU010686755.1:10345-25256 GCA_032191745.1 Picea mariana
AGTTGTGATGATAAAATGAAGGTAAAAATCCCTCATTTATATAGTACCATGACCTAATTTTACATTTTAGGTCATGTAAAAGGCCGACAAGGCCAAAATACTAAAATCATACTATTTTACATTAAAATGTTAAATTAAAACCCTAATCAAGCTGAAAAGAAGTAATAAGCCCCTTTAAGGGAGACGTCAACCCCTTTTAGGGAAAATGGGACATCCTGAAGCAAAACGTTAGCCCTCCTTGGGCTTCTCCAACCTGCCACACGTGCCTACTATCACGATGTCAATGTGGATTACTTTCTCAGGGTATTCTTTAAGGGAAATTTCCACATTCTCAACTACTCCATGTGTGGGTATGGCTTTAGATTTGAAGCCACATACATTCCTGTAAGGGCATGTGACCTTCAACCCTAATTGTTGCATGACTTTAAAGGGCATTATGTTGGCCCCTGCCCCTGTATCCAACATGCAGTTGTTGAGGCCCTTGTTGTTCATTATTAAAGTCATGAAAAAGGGAGGATTTTCACCATATTGGGCCCTGAAGTGATCAACTTACAACATGATAGGGGGGTCCATGGGTCCATCTGATCCTTGAAAGAAATTGTCAAAACGCTCTTTGACAGATGGTACCTTAATGACTTCTCTTAGGGGAATGGTTACATGCATCTTGGATAGTGCCCCTTCAAAGTCAAAATTTAAGTCAACCCTCTCAGTCTTGGATGTTTTAGGAAGGAGCACATCCAAAGAAAGGGTTTTTGTTTGCTCAGTGGTAGGTTGGCTCAGTTTCTTTCTTCTATACACCTGGAACTCTTGTTTCTTCAATTTTTCTTTTGATTCCTGGTCTAGGTTGTTTATTACTGCCATTGTAGCTTTCCTGGCCGCTTCACTTATGGCCTCTTGATGTTCTTCAGCAGTGATATTTATCTGAGGGCCTTCCATGAGATGGCCTATATTGTTTACTTGTTGATGGTCATTATCACTGTAAGGACATTCATGCTCCCAATGTGCTTCGCTGCATTCAAGGCACCAAGGGTTTTCATCAACAATGTTTGTAGGGGCTAAGGTGTTTGGAACCTCTTGCTCATTCTTTGGCTTATAAAATTGGTTCCCTTTTTGAAATTGCCCTTTGTAGGGGACCCCGGGTGCTTGGCTTTGGGATCTTTCCAAGTTGACGATCCTACTCATCATTTGTTCTTGATTCTTCATGATACCATCCATAGAGGCTTGCAACTTGGCTATACTGGCACAAAGGTCTGAGGTAGGTTTGGCATTGTGGACTATCTTTGGTTTGGTGTCCACTTTCCCCCTTGGATTTGCGAAAGGCTCAATCTTAGATGAGAGGAGGTTAGCCTCAATTCTAGTGGCGAGCTGTTGGGCTTCCTGAACTGATTGGGGGTTTTTGTCCCTGAGGAGATACCCTAATTGGCCATTGAAAGACTTGGTGTAGATGTGGACAAGGTAATCATCTTTCGAGTGATGGCTTGCAGGGATCTTTTGCAGCAAGGTCTCAAACCTAGTATGGAACTCCCGAATATACTCATTTTCATGTTTCCAAAGGTTATTTAGTCGGNTGGTGTCCACTTTCCCCCTTGGATTTGCGAAAGGCTCAATCTTAGATGAGAGGAGGTTAGCCTCAATTCTAGTAGCGAGCTGTTGGGCTTCCTGAACTGATTGGGGGTTTTTGTCCCTGAGGAGATACCCTAATTGGCCATTGAAAGACTTGGTGTAGATGTGGACAAGGTAATCATCTTTCGAGTGATGGCTTGCAGGGATCTTTTGCAGCAAGGTCTCAAACCTAGTATGGAACTCCCAAATATACTCATTTTCATGTTTCCAAAGGTTATTTAGTCGGGTAAGGAGCATGTTAGGGTCTTCTTTGATACTCCACCTCTTGAGAAAGACCTCTTCTAGTCTGTCCATGGTTTTAATGCTACCATCGGGAAGGCTCAGGTACCAACGCCTTGAAGCATCATAGAGGCTAGCGGAGAACAACTTCATGACTAAGTCTTCAGCATCATCACTAATGGGATGAAGCTGAAAAAACGCCCAAAAGCTACTCATGTGCTCTTCGACACTAATTGCATCAGTACCGGTAAATTATACAACCACTTCTCGTACTTGGCTGGCATTTGCCTAGGATAGCCTGGTATGGCCGACATGTCTAGAGGTTTGAAAAGAGTAGATGACCATTGTCTTTGATTGTTGGTTGGATTCGCTGTATTGGTGGTTTGAGAACTAGACATGGTTTTCAAAGGAAGACTCTTTTCGAAAAGTGATTTTACGACAGGAGAGTTCTTAGGAGGCTTTCTTCTGAAAGATAAAGGAGGATTTTTGAACCTCTTTGTGTTTTATGGAGTCGCCAGATAGTTTACTTGAAACTACCAAAGAAAAAGGGAAAACACCCTAGTGGAGTCGCCAGGTAAGCTTGTAAGATAAGGCTTCTAGAGGCAAGGCTTACCGAAAAGTGTCGTCTTGAGGAGAATTGACTCAGTGTTCCCCAGCAACAGCGCCAAAATGTTATTGCACAGTTTGTAGCAAGGATAAAAGACTTAAGGTTTGAAGGCCAAACTGGCGTAACATGAACCAATCCCACCCAATGTCACCACAATGGGATGGTTCTTTCTCTTTAGGGAGGTGAGGCCTGGGGGGGACGTCCCCGGTGACCTGGGGTCTTGAGAAGGCAAGAGGATTAAAAGACAAGGATAGATTCCCCCCTCACAAGTCACCACCAAGCAGATAGTCCCGGCTAAACAACCAATAATAAAGTAAAAACCCCCAAAGATATACCTATACTTGCTTGAGACAAAGCAACAACAAACGATATATGCAAGCTATTTCAATGGGTTAGTACATCATATAAATGGATGACTATCTGATGAACATATAAGGAATTTGACAATAAATGTTGACGAAGTTAATGTTTATCAATAGCAATGAAAATTATATCACTTCACCAATAAATATTGGAACAATATGGCATTCAATGTAACCAATCAACACTTCATTCAATAAATGCCTTAAATCACCATTCAATTGCTTATAAAACAAAACGTTTGCTGCACAAGGGTATTAATAGCAAGAAGATAACTGCAACATATAGGGTTAGAAGGTTTGTTCTAGGTTAGGGTTAGTTAGGTTAGGGTTTGATTCAAAGTGTTGAGAGTAGTTTTGATCAGGTTCACTTCAGCGCATGAGGTCTTAGGATCAGTGCCTTAGGGTTAAATGGAGTCAATAGTGAAGGACGCAAGAGCTGAAGGAGACAAAAGTCAAAACAACTAAGGACTAGAGGGAGAGACTTTGAGGTGTTGCTAAGGAAAGGCCTTAAAGTCAAAATCCTAGGGGAGAGAGGCTCACTTTGGTGTAGGTGAACTAGGCCTCAGTGTTCTCTCCTGCTTCCTTAACTCAGATGGCAAACGGCTAGCTGAAAGATGAAGCATAAAACCAAAACTAGAGGGTTTGATGAAGCAAGGTGGTTCTACATCAAGGCCTTTTTAGCAAACCCTAGAGAAAAAAAATGGCCCCAAGTGTAGTAGACCTAGGCTTAAGACGTCTCTCTCTTCTTGGCCTCTAGATAGTACGACTAGCAATAAATGAAGAAAGGAAGGGAGTGTATCAATGGCTAGGCTCTCTCCTTCTTCAATGGTTGGAAATTTCTCTCAAAGGGGACATGAGACAAGGACCTACTTGTGTGCTTGTCACCTAGGGTTTTGTTCAACAAAAATCATAAACACATGCAAGAAATTAAACTACAACCATTCATTCAAGAAGTTTTGCAGAGAAATACTTACAATTCACCAAGAAATATCAATGCAAACCCTAGTTGTAACACCTTCCTTCTAGAGAAATGCCAAAACATGCCAAAATAATCCTCCTTCAACAAGTGCACATCACTAAATCAGCCAAAACCCTAAAATAGGGCGCAAATTTCAGACCACCAAAAGTGGTGAGTAAGTTGTGATGATAAAATGAAGGTAAAAATCCCCCATTTATACAGTACCATGACCTAATTTTAGATTTTAGGTCATGTAAAAGGCCGACAAGGCCAAAATACTAAAATCATACTGTTTTACATTAAAATGTTATATTTAAACCCTAATCAAGCTGAAAAGATGTAATAAGCCCCTTTAAGGGAGACGTCAGCCCCTTCTAGGGCAAATGGGACATCCTGGAGAAAAACGTTAGCCCTCCTTGGGCTTCTCCAACCTGCCACATGTGCCAATGCTGCCTAGTCTGCCTCCCAAGGCGTTCATGATGCTGGATGACGTCATGGTCAAGATGGTGACGTCCTAGGCCTTCCAAGGCCAACGTTCCACTGAAAGAGGGCCATCCCCCCTAGGTCAAGCTCTGCCAAAGTGCCTCTGGTGGAACGTCCTCTTCTTCTCTGGTGCAAACCCCTTGATCCATCTCTATCCTGTCTCTGCCCCCTGATGGGGTCTCAAAATCCACCTGATGGGCTCTTCAGCCCCATGGAGGTTCGAACTGATCATCTCCCCATGTGTATCGGTCCAAAATGGTACCTGTCCGTCGGGCATGGTCCTGCATATCAAAAGCTACGCCCTCCATGGGCTCATCAGTCATAGGGATCATAACAATGTCAATCGCATCTCATCATCAATATTATTAAACATGTGCATAAAATCCGTAATACATCAGTTAACAACTCAAAGACGTTACACAAGCCTACAATACAAGTCTGGAGAAAAGGACAAGGCGTCCTATTGGGCTAGTGTCCACAGAAGAAGGAAAGTTCTCGGAGGAAACCTCATCCAAGCCATGTAAGTGGGTGATGTGGTCAGGGGATGTCCAAACACGTGGGTGCAGTGAGGGCCAAGGATGCAAAAAATGTTACCTGTGGGTGCCTTTGTAGAAGGCGAGCTGTACCTGTCATGGATGCATTTTCCAAGCCCATCCTTGCCTTTTATTCTTCATATTTTTATTCTTTTATCTTTATTGCTTTTTGTCTTTTTTTGCTCAAGAGCTAATCAGGGGACACTGCCCTGGCGTGGTGACCAGTGGTGACAACGTTACCCACAAGTACTTTCACAGAAATGAGAAGGCTGGCTCATGATGAGACCCCCTTTCCCTTGGCCATGCAACCAAGGGTCACTGCCTTGGCGTGGTAACCAGCTGGTGGCAATGTCATACTGCTAGGTACCCATGGACCTAATAGGCTGGCTTGTGATGAGACCCCCTATCCTCTGGTTAGGTCTTGTTTTATTATTGTCCAGGTTCCTCTTGTTTCTTGCTGAGAATCCTTTTATTGCTTTCTCGGGGATCCCTGGGCGAAGCATCTCGAGGTTTTATTTTCAGGCTTTTATCTTTTACCAACTTGCTTTTACCTTCTGGGCCTTTAGCCCCTTCTTCCCACGAGATAAGGTGCAATCCTGAAAAATAGGTCAACCCAGTGCCTGGACAAGTGGAATGGGATAAATGAGCGGGAAACAAGATGAAATAGTGGTGCTATGATGGGAGCAGACGATGGCTTTTCAGAAATCCCCCTAGTGGCAAACCAGAACCTACNGATACCTGGACTAATTACCTCATGGAGCAAGAACCTTCTCTGACATAGGACCAAGTCGATGGTGGTGGATGTTGTTGCTGCTGATAAGATAAAGATGCTGGAAGAAAGAAAAGTGGGCCCTCTAGGGCCATGCTAAAGTCAATCTTGCTCTCGGTACTCCATGTCTAGGACCTGTGGGCCTCGAGACACGATCTCCTAGTTATCCCTAAAAGTGGGGGATAACACGCCTCTCTCTTCCTTCTTCTCCCAACCGCAACTATCTCCAAACGTGCACACTTGTTGAGTGGAATGAGTGAGTGTATGAATGAGGCACTAGCCTCTCATATTTATATTAGCTGGCATGCGCTAGGGAGGTGTCTCTTCACTTGGCAAGGCCGACTTCTTCACTTAGTGGTTAAAACCACTTTAATTAGGCCTGGAGCCGACTTCTTAATTTGCATGATATAATTTGGGTTTGACCAATCTGCCAAAGGTGATTTGGTCATTTACAAATCCCGACATGATCAATCCACAAAAGATGATTGATCTAATCAATAATGACTCAATAATAAATAGAATACTCTTTGTAGTTACAATATTTCAACACTCCCCCTTAACAAGAATGGTATTCTACAACATTGTCAGGAGAGAGAGAGGGCAGCAACATCAACAACATCTGAAACAGTGACTGGCATATCTATAAATCATTGGAGGTTTTTCTCATCATCATTCACATCATGGAGCTGGAGTAGCATCATCATCATTTGCATCAACATGGATTAGTATAACACTAATACATCATCATCATCATTTGCATCAGCATGGATTAGTATAACACTAATACATCATCATCATCAATAACATCAATAACAACAACATCATCATCACAACACAAACGCTGGAACAACAACATCATCACAACACGAAGGATGGAGCAACAACATCATCACAACACGAAGGCTGGAGCAACAACATCATCATCATCATGGGGCAACAGAATGAGGCAGGTGTTACAACATTTTGTGGTACTCTGACAGTCCCTAAGGAGCTGCTCAAGAATCATAAGATTCCCTAGGATATAAAATCCTAACGGAGCTACCACGTGGTACTTTGACAGACCGTCCTTACTGGAACTTCGGGATTTGCCCATGAATCATAAGATTCCCTAGGATTATAAAAATCTTAACGGAGCTACCACTACTCACCATAGCTAGCATATACATGCACAGGTACTCGGACAAATCGTCCTTACCAGACCTTCAGGATCTGTCCAGGGATTATCAGTCCCCTAGGATATAAAATCCTAACTGAGCTACCCGCTATTGGTTAGGATACCATAGTATTATCAACATCACTTCCCCTTTCGAGGGAGGTCCTTTCAGACTATACCAAGCTTGTCTCGAAAGTGCTCAAACTTTACACAAGACAGAGGCTTGGTCAACACATCTGGAACTTGCTCATCTGTGCCAACATATTGGAGCTTTATGGCTCCCTTCTGCACCATATCACCAATGTAGTGATACCTGATTTCTATATACTTCGACTTGTCATGGAACACATGGCTCTCTGTCATCTTTATGCAGCTCTGGTTATCACATAGAATCACGATTGCTTCCATCTCCAAATCAAATAGACCTGTCAACAACTTCCGTAGCCATATGGCTTCATAACTGGTGGAACATGCAACAATGTATTCCGGTTCTGCAGTGCTGAGAGCAATACTAGATTGCTTCCTACTCTACCATGAAGTCATGGCTGACCCCAGACTGAAACAACATCCTGAAGTGCTCTTTTTGTCAGAAACACTTCCAACCCAATCTGAATCAGTATAACCAATCAGTCTGAAGTCATGATCTCCAGTATAACAGAGACCATAATCCAACGTACCCTTAAGGTATCTCATCACATGCTTTGCAACTACAAGGTGAACACGTTTGGGCTCCACCAGATACTAACTCAAGGTGTTCACAACAAAGTCTATATCTGGCCTAGTATTTGCCAGATACATCAACGATCCAATGATCTGTTTGTACAACGTAGCATCAACCAATTTTGATGAAGTATCAACCGGGAGCTTCAACTTTGTTTCTGTGTGTGTATTCATGGATTTACAGTCCAACATATCAAACCTCTTCAATATTACAACTGCATACTTCCCTTGGTTAAGGAAGATCTTCTCTGGGCTCTGCCAAACCTCAAGACCTAAGAAATAATGCATTAGGCCTAGGTCTTTCATCTCAAATTCTGCAGCGAGCTTCTTCTTACAATCAGTGATGCTCTTTTCTTTTCCAGTTAAGAATAGGTCATCCACATACAACAACAATATAATTGGCTCATCATTCATAACCTTGAAGTAAAGGTTAGAGTTAGCTTTACTCTTGGTAAAGCCCAAGCTTGTCAGGAAACTGTCAATTCTTCCATACCAAGCTCTAGGAGCTTGCTTCAATCCGTACAAAGTCTTCTTCAACCTACAGACATGAGTCTTTCTGTCTTCAACTTCAAACCCTTGGGGTTGTTCTATATACACTTCTTCTTCAATGATACCATTCAAAAAGGCTGTTTTCACATCCATTTGGTGTAACTTCCACTTTGTCTTAGCTGGAAGGGCTATGATGGTTCTGATAGAAGTGTATCTAGCTACAGGAGCATACGTCTCTTGATAATCAATGCCTTCCTTTTGAGAAAAGCCACGAGCTACAAACCTTGCTTTATATTTCTGAATACTTCCATCAACAATATGTTTTATCTTGTATAGCCAATTGGAAGATACCACACCTTTGCTCTTTGGTTTGGGAAATGTTTCCCATACATCATTCTTTATAATGGATTGGTATTCTTCTGTCATGGCATTTGCCCATTCTTTCTTCTAAATGGCTTCTTCAAAGCAGGTAGGCTCCTTCTCTATGAGATCACACATCAAAGCCATATAACTAGAGAATGGCTTAGGTTTCTTAACTTGTCTCATGGTTCCTTCGGGGGCACCATACTTATCTCCATATTGAATAAGTTCCCTTGCCCAAGATGGCTTTCTCTTGTGAGAGATCGTCATCTGGGGAGGTTCTTGAGATTCTATCATATTATGATCTTCATGAATCTCATCATCGGGGGAAATTGTGACTTCCCTCACTGGTTCTGCAACTCTGGGAGCTACATGCTCTTCTTCATATACTTCTTCAAGCTGGCATCTCCTTGATTTCTTGAGTGCTGCATCTTCATCAAAGGTTACGTCTTTGCTGATCTCAATATGATGGTAACCTGGTATTTAAATTCTGAAGGCCTTTGAGACCTCATAGTATCCAACAAATATTCCCTTCTTTCTTGAAGGGTCCAACTTGGTTCTCTTCTCTTTTGGAATGTGTACAAACACTGGAAACCAAGTATCTTGAGATGGATTACTTCTGGCTTCTTTCTGGAGAACATTTCTTCGGGGGTTTTGAACCCAAGTGCACTATGGGATAATCTGTTTTGTACATACATTGCTGTTCTTGCTGCTTCTGCCCATAAGTGCATTGGAAGATCTTGATCATGGATAATGGTCTTCACTGCTTCCTTTATAGTTCTGTTTTTTCTTTCTGCTACACCAATTTGTTGAGGATTGTAGGGAGTGGTGAGCTCCCTCTTAATTCCGACATCTCTGCAAAAGCTTACAAACTCTTTTGAGGTGTATTCTCCTCCATTATCTGACCTGAGTATCTTGATTTTTCTTTCAGCAATATTCTCTATCAAGGCTTTGAATTCCTTGAATTTCCTAAACACTTCATCTTTTGATTTCAAGAAGTAAAGCCAAGTCTTGCGAGAATAGTCATCAATAAATGATACGTAGAATACATACTCACTAAGAGAGGTTGATGGCATTGGCCACATACATCTCTAAGTGGATGAGCTCCAAGACTCCTGCTTTACTATTGCTCTTCGGGAAAGGATTCTTGATGTTCTTTGCTTGTGCACATCCCTTGCACACACCTTCATGGTCAACCTTGAAATCTGGTAGACCTTTAACTGCCTTGCTTACATATGGTAAGACCTTGTAGTTGATGTGAGCTAGTCTTCTATGCTAAAGTTCACACAGACTCTCAGTGGAGTGAATCAAGGCTGCAACTAAGTGACCTTTTAATTTATACATGCCACCTTCTTCTGTTCCAATAACAATTGCATCTTCTATGGTTTTTCCTTTAGGCCACATAAGGACTTCTCCATCTATGAATGCAACCGTGAAACCTTTCTTATCGAAAGATGAGATAGAAAGTAAGTTTTTAGTCAAACCTGATACATATAGTACATCTTTCATCTTCATTGGGGTCCTTGAATCAAGTTTGTAATTGGACTCTCCCACTCCTTTGATAGGGTACTGGTAATCATCTCCAAGTGTAACTTTCTGAGGAAAGTTCGTTTCTGTAAGGCTAGATAGAATGTCCCTTTGACCTGTCATGTGCTTGGAAGCACCATTATGTATGAGCCACGTATCCTCACTAGGTGAAACTGATCTTGAGAGGGAAGAGATTAAGACATAGTCTTCAATCTTTTCTTTAATCATCTTTGTGGGTGCCTCTTCATCTTCAATTGTATGGGCGTGGTGCCTTTTGTTCCTCTTCTTGTATTCTTCTCTTCTAGGTGGACAATTCTTAGCAATATGTCCCATCTTGTCACAATGGTAACATTGGTAGGATGAGAAATCCTTTTCTCTTCTTTGACCTTTTTGAAACTTCTGGAATCTCCTTGGAGGGTGAGATTCTTTATGGATGAATTTATTTGGGGAGTGAGACTCCTTATGTGGGTGGGTCTTTTTCTTGAAGTGAGGCCTTCTTTTTCCTCCTTTAGTATGAGTAGCTAGAGCTTGATCGTCATCCCTTAATAGTACTGCTTCACAATTAGCTACTCTTGCTTCTTCTTGAACACATTCTTCCCAAAGATTGTCAAATTGTAGTTTTTCCTTTCTGGCACAAATGGTTTGGATGAATGCATCCCAAGGTCTTGTGAGACCATTAAGAGCTGTCATTATGAATTCATCTTCATCTAGGGTATCTCCAATTGCTTCTAGCTGTTCCTTGAATTGAGAGATTCTAGAGAAATATTCATGAACTGTTTCTCATTTCTGCATCTTTGTATTCTTGAGTTGAGTTCTCAAGTTCATCTTCCGGTTAATGTTTCTTCCTTCATATAATCTGGTTAGGGCATCAAACATTTCTTTTGGGGTATCTTTAGATGCCACTTGATGGATCAAGTGATCTTTGATAGAGTATGCAATGATTCTTTTGGCCCTAACCATGTCCTTCTGGTACTTTTCTTTAGCTGTAGCATCTTTGGGTTCTGGTACATTTTCTTTGATGAATCTTGCTAGGTCATTCTCTACAAGAATGAGTGCAATCCTATACTTTGAGGCACGAAAGTTATCCACGCCTTCTAACTTGTCAACAAGCTTGGTGCTTGCAGACATCGTGACCTGAAGCTGGGAAAATGACCAAAAAAATGAAAGTGCTAAGAATTTAGATTTGAACTTACCAGGAGGTGTGCTTGGCTGAGGCGAGTAGCGTGTAGTTAGTTTTCTGAAAATCCAACTTTTACCCCTTGAAACTGAGCTTGCGCAATTCTGCACTGGTACTAGTATCGGTTCTGGTTTCCTGGTTTTCTGGTCCATTGAAAAACTAGGGTTTCACTTTCCGGGAGTTTTGTCCACTGGAAAAGTGCACTCAAGCTGCCAATGAGCTCGCTAGGCTAGGACACACTTCCTTGATGAGTTTTAGGCTGAAATTCTTCTTCAATAAAAGCCCTAATTTTCTTGTATGACAATAGTGCCGTTTTTGCTTATCCAGTGAAAGGTGCTCTCTTCAGCTTAGCTCTGATACCATGTTAATTTTTGAGCAACTATTAAGTTTCTTTACAATTTATTAGATAACAATAGCATAGGTAGGATCACTGAGAGAAACACAATCACAAGATACACAACATTGATCTTGGGAAACCCTCATGGGGGAGAATACCCAACAAAAACTTCCTTAATATAGATAGCGAATACAATGCCAAGACAATAAACCAAAACACTAGAGAATATCCAACACCGAGCAACGCACCTCTCTCTTCCTTCTTCTCCCAACTGTAGCTATCTCCAAACTTGCGCACTTGTTAAGTGGAATGAGTGAGTGTATGAATGAGGCGCTAGCCTCTCTTATGTATATTAGCTGGCAGGCACTAGGGAGGTGTCTCTTCACTGGGCAGGGCCGACTTCTTCACTTAGTGGTTAAAACCACTTTAATTAGGCATGGGGCCGACTTCTTCACTTAGTGGTTAAAACCACTTTAATTAGGCCTGGGGCCGACTTCTTAATTTGCATGATATAATTAGGGTTTGACCAATCCGCAAAAGGGGATTTGGTCATTTACAACGCCCGACATGATCAATCCAGAAAAAGGGGATTGATCTAATCAACACTGACTCAATAATAAATATAATACTCTTTGTAGTTACAATATTTCAACAGATCTATACGTGCATGTTGCAGATCGATTCACATCTTCTGATCACGGAGTATCAGATCCGAGAGCCTAAACACTAGTTCAGCAGTTTATATCTAGATCCACCGGATTTGGTATATTTCAGTGCTATCAGAGCCTTCTTCCTGCCAACCTGTGAAGAAGTGCTTTCTCATGACCCCATGATTTCGGAAATAGGTGCAGAATACCCAGAGGGCTGAGGTCATATTAGGGATGAGTACATTCAGTACCGCATGGGACATAGTAGAGATAGAAGAGACATGAACAGAAGGGACTACACTTCCTTCCATACTCGATCAGATACAAAGCCAGAGATAGAGGACAGGGACCACATCAGTTCCGACATAGAGGCAGACATAGAGAGGATTATGGGTGACAGGTGTGAGACCCCAGAGGGCAAGGGGAAAGGCCCTGAGACACAACATGACAGTACGCAGGCCATCTTGAATGACCTAGATAGAGGAAAGTGGGATATGATGAACGCCATAACACAAATGGCCATCAACACACAGATGATCCAGCACAGTGTGAGCACTATGGGTGCCAACGTGACAGGAGGAGCGAGTGGTTCAGGAGGACACCAGGGAGGTGGTGGCAGTGGTTGCAGCGGATCTCAGGGTGGAGCGAGTGGGCATCCTTCACCTATCCGTACCTATACATCATCTGGGAGGATTCCTCGACCTCTATATCTGCAGTTCTAGGGGGGACATCAGCTGGGACAGCCAGGGCAGACAGGAGGACAGCTGGGACAAGGGTAGGCAGTGCCACAGGACCCATTTGGGGAGTACAGGAGAGACTATTTGGCGTTGGGGCCAGAGTTCCCTGCAGATATGAGTTTGCTAGATTATTGTTCGATCAGGTATCAGAACAGGCCCATTGAGGTAGAGAGGGGCAATGCGCAGACTCAGAACATGGACTTCGTTAAGAAGGTGGGAAAGCTGAATGTTCCTACTTTCGACGGGTCATCTCGTTGCCTAGCTCAGGCATGGGTACAAAAGCTTGACWCATATTTCAAGCTCAACCCGATGACAGAGTCAGAAGCTATTAGCTTCGCCACCTTGCTCTTGGATGGGGAGGCCCACGAGTGGTGGTATCATGGGCTGGTGACCTTGGGTCACAAACCGCATTACTTCATATCTGGAGTTCACCGAGAGGTTGATGGAGAGGTTTGATAGGAGAGATTCAAAACTCCATTTAAGGGATCTAACACAGTTGAGAYAGACARGGTCAGTCGAGGCATTCATCACAGAGTTCCAACGGAAGGCGGTGGTCKTATTAGATATTTCAGAGCACAGATTGGTGATGCTGGTTACCGAGGCGTTGACAGAGCCATTTAGGGGCTGGGTTAAGGCTYTCAAGCCTCACATCCTACAGGATGCCATTGTGCRCACTAGAGACATGGGAGACTCTGTGCTGRAACCCAAAACCTTTAACAAACCCTTTGTGCCCAGAGAGGCAAGGATCAGAAGAATCCTCAAAGGGATTGGAAGGGTAAGCCCAAGTTGGATGATGACACCAGACGGGAGTTGATGAGGAAGAAGCTTTGCTTCTCTTGCAAAGACCCTTGGGTCTCAGGGCATCGGTGCATGGGAAAGGGACATATCCACTACATTGAGGTGGAATTAGGCAGTGAGGAGGAGGATGAAGAGATCAGGTCACAGACAAACAGTGACTCAGAGGATGAGCCTACACATGAGCCAGAGTGACATCCGAAGAAACCTTAGACACAGGCAGAAGCACAACCAAAGGAGGAAATAAAGCCTCACAGAGAGGTGAAAAGGGGAACCATAGCGACCCTTTCCGGAGTACCTAGGTACAACACTCTCAGGCTCACGAGCCTTATACAGGGGTAGCGCATGACAACTTTAGTAGATGGTGGGGCCACCCACAATTTCATTGATGCGTCCTTAGTAGCCCGGAGGGGGATATGCACTGAGGAGTTTGAGGGGTTTCTCGTGGCCGTGGCAAATGGGTATACTATGACATTCTTGGATATGGTTCCAGACCTAGAGGTCAAGCTAGGCAACTACACCCTGACGGCTACCTTCTACGTAGTTGACCTGCCAGATACAGATGCAATGTTGGGGGTACAATGACTATATTCACTAGGAGAGATTGGGTTCAACTATCAGACGTTGACCATGAGTTTCAAATATGCCAGCGGGTTGAGAGTAGTATTGAGAGGTATGTCTACAGGAGCACCTAGGGTAGTATCAACGAAGACGATGGAGCAGATCTTCCGCCACAGTGATGTAGCATATGCAACAGAGTGTCTGATCACCATCCAGAAGGATTCAAAGGGAAGAGAGCATTACCATCTGCAGATTAGAGAGCTTCTAAGTCAGTATGAGCCAGTGTTTGGGCCGATACCACCAGGGAGGCCACTTGTCAGGGGGTTCGAGCATGCTATTGAGTTGGAGGCGGGGGCTACACCTGTGATCACTGTGCCTTATAGACACCCCAAGACATTCAAGGAGAAATAGAAGAAAAAGGTGTTAAGGGGGGACTTAATTAATTATTCACATTCAACTTAGGAGGAAAGTGTTGATGATTGCAGCTACGTGAGACATTCTTCAGGACGCAAACCTGAGAGAGAGCCCCTGAGAGGGGTGTGTGGTTCCAATTTGAGACAGAGCTGGAATGTAGAGATGGCCTCCTCCTTACAGAGAGTTGAGAAGAACTCCAAATGATTCTTCTGTGTAACACAGTGAGAAAGGAGATCTGCAGAGTTGGACGTGCCTGTGGCTGAGCACAAGGTGAACGTGTGAAATCCCAAAGTGTTGGGTGCATCGTCATGAGACAGAAATGAAGATGATGTATTAGCCTCCTCTGAGCAGAGAGTTGATGAGAAACTCCAGATGACTCTCCTGTGTACTGCAGTGGGAAAGAAGATTTGTTGAGTGGACGTGCCTATGGACGAGCACAA
>JASDQU010686756.1:26975-39829 GCA_032191745.1 Picea mariana
ATTCTAGTATTCCTTGGGTAGCCCACTGATGAAGCGTTGCACCTTCACCTTCTCTGCTTTGATGTGGGGTACATATCTCAATAAGTCGAGGAATTTGTTGACATATTCCTCTATAGTGAGTTGCCCCAGTTTGAGTTCATAAAAATCTTTTGTCTTCTCATCGAAATATTTTTCCGACAAATACTTCTTCTGGAAGTATTTCTCAAACTGTTTCGAGGACAGGTCCTCCTCGCGAACCCCTTTCACATTCTTAAGATCTTCCCACTAGATGGAAGCTTTTTTGTTCAGGTTGAAAGTGGCCACTTGGGCTTTCAAATTTTCTGAAAAATCATGGACTCTGAAATATTTCTTCAGTCCAAGTAGCCAAGCCTCTGCTTCCTCTCCCTTCTTTATCTCACCATCGAAGGAGGGAGGTTTGGCCTTTCTGAATTCCTCAAATTTAAGACCCTTGGAAGTCTTGTGCTTCTTCTATTTTCTTTGAGAATAGGAACTAGTCCTACTGTTGGAAGAGACTTCTGAATCGCCAGCTTCCTTCTAACAGGAATCGTCTGGCACTGGTCCTTTACCTCTGGGGTGGACCTTCCTTGAGGTTCTCCTCTCAGTATGGTCACTAATATGACCATGTTTCTGCATCTCGGGTTCATGCTGCATTTGTCATTGTAGGTCGAATAAGCTCTGCAGTAAAATTGCATTAATTTTGGTTTGCTTTTCTTGTTCTTTCATCATCCTTTCATTTTCGGCCTTGCATCTTTGCAATTCAACCATGAGACTCCTCACAGTCTCAGCTAGATCTGGAGGGGTCCCTATTTCTCTTCTTTCGTCAGACTCTTCGTCTCTATTGTGGGAGCCTTCTCCCATCTCTTGGTGAGTCACCATTCTCTGTGTCTGTAAATTACCGTGGTTGATCATCTGCTTGGGTGAAAAGACAAACGTTGGTTATTAGTCAAGAGTTAGATACATTTTTTTTTATTTTTTTTTATAACCTGCACATAAATTCATAACTCTTTCACATGCATACACAGTCGGGTTCTCGTTTCCAAGTTTTGATCCTGGATAAGAGAGTTAAATTAGGGGGTTACTCCTCTTAGTAGTGCTTCGAACAGAGCTTATGCGCAACTCGTTCATGAGCCCAAGCAGGCCAAGTGTTGTAGCCATGCTCTGATACCAATTTGTAATGCACCCACTACCATAATCAAGTTTTCGTTGATTTCTGCATAATCATAGCCCCCAAAATATCTATGGAGGCCTAGCATAAGCTAACTCTCTCTCTCTCTCTCTACTCCCATGACATTGTGGGTTAGGATCATAGGTTAAATAATCATGGAACTTCTTGTATTTTACACCTCGGCACTACAGGAATGTCGAATCATTCGACTCTGCAACCGCCGAACCCTGATAGGGCTAGTGACTGGCCAATAGGGACGAATGCCAACAGGGTTAGCGAATGGCCATTAGGAATGGCCCTGTCGCGTAGTTGAGTGGAGTACAGGTGGCGAGAGGGTAAACATGACCTAGAGGGAGACATGACAGGAGGTAGGTCCCACTTCACATGCCACACCATTTCGAACCCCCCCCCCCTCATTAAAGGTAGAATGGTAAGGGGGGTCTGGAATTCGCCTAAACACCGTTGATCAAGGAGAATAAATCCTGACCATTAAAGAGTTGTGTGTTCAATTCCGGACCCCCTCCTTCACCACTAAAGACATAACAGTAAGTGGCCTCCTTTAATCGGACGACCCGAATCTACTTCGGGGTTTCTACCATGGAATGCCCCGATCTTTCGTCACCAGAACTCCTGAGTTCTCAACTCCCAATTTCCCGAAGTGGAAAATCTCTTGACACGTGGCCTCTGTTATTCGGATGGTCCAAATCTATTTTGGGGCCTTTTCCCCTATTCACTAGGGGTTTATCCCTCGGATATCTCCTGACAGATCCAACGACTATCAGGTTTTTCAGCCGAGATCTAATGGCTCAAACAGGTTCCTAACTTGTGTGCTCTCCCACAACTTCTTGGATGTGGAAAGATCAATGTTACAGATTCTTTCATGGACCTTGGGGATCTACGGTCCCGATCTCTTCACTACCCACAAAGACACAGAAAGTCACCGGGGTAAGGCACTTAACATCCTACTTTCTCCTACCAAATATAATGGTCATGAGTGACCACAGATTTCCCTATGAGATCTCGTCCGTCGATCAACACCTATCAAGGTTAAGGTACTTATCTTTCCAGCTTCTTCTTATTATCTGACGGTCATGAGTGACCACAGCTATCTCGATGGGATCTTGTCTATCGATTCGACACTTATCAGGGATTTCTTAATGCCTTGTACCTTCACGTCCTCCTCCCAGGTTCTTGATGGGCTTTTCAAGAAGGGTATCTCTATGGGGAGGTTTACCCAGGGTACTATCTAAGGCAGATAAGGGTATCTCTCTCCTGAGAACTAGGTGTGAAGTCTGAATTAGATCAGTATGCATATAAATAACAATTTAAGAGAACATAAGCCATACGTAGTCTTTCCATTATAAACATACAACTACCAGTACTGATCAAAACATCATATAAACATTCTTATACTTAAATTATTTACAATATCACAGCTTATGAGCATAATTGTCAGAATACATATATTTCAAGATGACAAAGGCAAAACACTTATCAGAAAGTAACACCAGGGGTTATACAACTACTGAGAGGGGCGCTCGTTTCCACCCAACCATAGGCTCAGCGACTCCCAGCGGATTTACCACTAGCCACCCCCGAGCTGAGACCACGATGCTGTGAGACTGCGTCTCTGTTTGCCAGTGACCAAGAGTGAAGGTTACTCTCCTTCCTCTCTGCTATCACTCACTCTGCATATCGCCAGAGTTCTCTTTCTCCCCTCGCGTCCCCTCCCCAATCGCTTCTCCCCCATGCCTTATCCTCTTGCGAGGTTGCATGTGGCGTAATTTCCCTCACACTGGTCAGGCCTGACGACTCTACGGATGGGCGGTTCACCTCCCCATCCCTCATCAATTCCTGAGGAGCCATCTACCTACCAGCTTGCAAGACATTTAATTCGGGGCCAGCGAGCCACTTTTGGTTCTCCAGGCTAGTGAAGTCCAAATACAATATTGATTTTCGGTGGACATTAACGCCACCTTTCCAGGTGCCTTCCACCGCCTTTCTTCAGCCATCGTGGTCTCTTTTTCAGCATATCCCCTCTCATCAATCCTGCAATATAAATTCATAATAGTGTTCACATTCATCGACCTTTTCCACAAGGTCCATTCACATCACACATTCTCATTTCTGAGTTTGACATAGTTCTTGGCCAGTCTAGTTATATTTACAAACTGGGGGAAACACGGTGTTACACTATTAGTGGGTCGAAGCGAGCAAAAGAGAAGAAAAGACGGAGTGAATTAAAAGGAAGCAAGACGATGGATGAGGAGATCAAGGATAACAGATCAGCAAGGAAGAAGGATCGTGGACAACTCAGCAAGTGCAAAAAGCCACTGTTGGATTCTTTGGAGCATCGCGCAAGAAGGAAGGAAAGACATGCTAGCGAAGCCCTGAAAATGTGCGTCAAGTTCACCTAGGGTTTATACACCTATGGTTTTGGTATCTAGGGTTTTGACACCTAGGTTTCGTCCTAAGGATGTCAGTGAGTGATTGTAATGTATAAATAGAGGTCTAGAGAACCTAGGTTGGGTTGTTGAATGTTGTTGTTGTTGTTATTGTTGTTAGTGTTATGATTGTTTGTGTTGTATGATTGAGTAAGTAATATTGAGTGAGAGAGAAGTGTTGGGTATGAGTGCCTTCTGTATTGTAAGATCTTCAATTGGGTGCGAAGATCAACCCTGTAGCTGGGTGCGTAGAGAGGGGAGAGATAGCGAGGAGAAGAGAGAATATCTGCTAGCTAAGAGCATAGACAAGAACTGTATGCTTGATATTAATATATTATAAGAACAGTTATGTGGACGTAGCCCTAGAGAGAGAGTGAACCACATGTATCTTGTGTCGTATGTGTGATTGATGCTATGTTATTTACCTTTTGATATACTGTTATTGCATTGATGTATTAGATCTTATAGATAGTTGTGTGGAGTAGATCTGAGCTGATAAGTGATATATGCATGTCGTATTGTTCTGGTATTAGATCCACTTGATATTCCCTTTGGTTGTAGACATCTCTATCCTACAACCCCCCCATATCTGCTTCAAGTGAGATTGCATCTGCTTCCCAGGTGTTACCGAAAGGGCCAGTGGTTAGGGTTTTGTTGGTTCATTGTTGTAGCGTTGAAACCTGGGTCTGCCCCTGTGCCAAGAAATGGTTTCATTATCGGGATAGAAATCTTATTAAGGGAATGTCAAGGTGGTTCCCATCAAAGACAAAAATTCAAAAGTGGATAGAAAATCAAGAAAAGGACTTCGCTGAAGCCCAGAACAAGAACCCTAATCTTAGTATAGAGGATTGGTTGGAGAGATATATCTTTACTGATATACACAAGATTTTCTTTGGAGGAATCCATTAAGAGCTATATGAGTGGTTAGCTAGGTTAGAAGATACCCAGTTTGAGATCATATCTAGACCTCTTGTGGTTTGGACATTGATGTTGATCAATAAGATCAAGATAGTTGATAACGTCGTGTCAAGAGCAGTGGATCACTGGTTTGATAGCACCATTGGAGGGTACATCACTGAGTTTGTTGTTGACAGAGTAGAGTCATATAGCCAAGCCGAGAGATATTTCTTCAAGGGACCCCGAGGAAAATTTTTACATTTTCTGAAGTTGAGGATCAAGATGCTATTGCATGAGAAGAACATCTTGAATATATAGTAGATTGGTTGGATTTGAAAAAGCTAATGTTCAAAAATTTGGGCAGTGACAGCGACACAGAGGCTAGACATACACACAGTGGGAGAGAGTTCAGAGAAGTTCATCTTGCGACCCTATTTAAGAAGAACTACGGGGATGAGGGTTTCTACAGTGGAGAAGAGGCATATCTAACAGATGAAGATCATTCAAAACCCGCTAGAGAAGAGGAAGGGAAAGTTGAAGAGCCTCACCGGGAAGAGCCAGAAACTTCAGGAACTACACAGACTGTTGAAGTAAGTACTATTATCTCTCTTGTTGATTCAGTAGCATTAAGCAATTAGAGTAATCAGAGCCACCAGAGCGTTCAGAGAATTGTCACTAGTAGTCCACCACATACTCAGTCAAGAACCCTAGGAAGATCTATGGCAGATGAGATGAGGCTCCCTATTTTTAGGGGAGATGGGTTTGAAGACCCTGATCATCACTGGTTCCTATGTAAAGCCATATGGAATATTAATAATGTCACCGATGAAGTTGTTAAAAGAATTCAGTTTAGTACTACCCTAAGGGATCGTGCATTGAGTTGGTACATGAAGCTTGTCCAAGGACTTGCACAGCCTAAGCTGCTGAATGAGATCAATAATGCGTTGATTGCAGAGTTCAAGAAACCCAAGTTGGAGTCACAATATATTACAGAGATGAAAGAGATCAAGAAGAAGGTAGTCAAACCTATTTGGGAATTTGATGAGAGATTCAAGAACTTAACAGGCCGATTGACTTTTCAGATCCTGGATGAGCAGAACAAAGAATGGTTTATTGATGCCCTCTTACCACACATCAGAGTTCCTCTAATGTAATAGAAGATTGCTTCATGGGTTGAGGCATTGGAGATATCCATGAAGCTAGATTCAGTCCCTATGGGAGAATCCAGCTGAGGTATGAGTCAAATCTTGAGTCAGCTAACTAGTTTGTCTCTGCAGGTCGAAGATATGAATAAAGACAAGGGAAAAGATAAAAGAGAAGACATATGGTGTGTCAGATATAGATCATAAGGCCATGACAAGGAACATTGTCCCCTATTTCATGAGTACTTGGCCTCTGGAGCTCCGAGCCCTTCCAAACAAGTCACGCTACCCTGGTGCGAGGTATGCAGAAATAGACATCACCCTGGTGATTGTTATTACATGAAAAAATATGTTTAGACACCTACAAATTTGTATTTCACATTCTATAAGTCCATGGGGAATGATGATAGATATTGTAGGGCTTATGACCTCATGCATGAAAGGTTAAGAGACATATACAAAATTCAAGGTGAAGTACAGCAGGAAGGAAACACTATGCAGTATAACTCCCCTGAGAGAGGAAACTTCAATCCTCGTGGTGGATTCAGAAGATGAGGAAGAGGAGGAGGTATGGGTCAAGGCCAAGGATAGATCATCTGTTACAAATGCACACAACCAGGACACTTAGCAAGGGACTGTCAGAACCCTTGCACTACTTGCAGTTACTACAGTTCCTTCGAATAGGTTATAGAGGATTGTCTTGTGCTGCTAGCTAAGCTTCAAGAAAAATGAGGACCTCAGCAGAACCCGCAAGTGCAACTGCTATATGTTGAACCTCACGAAGAAGACCCTAGAGTCGTTGCTATCACTAAAGCAGATGTTGTTACAAAAGAAGACAGACTGACCCAAGGAAAGACTACAGAAGACTCAGGAGTCAGGAAAGCTACAGATAAGACCCAAACCTTTGATGCAAAGAAATAAAGACAAATATTTGAGGAGGAAAGAAAAGAGTTCAAAGAAGACCAAGGTTCTTCATCAAATACATGGCCAGAAGTAAGAGAATATCGAATGTCTCTGGCATTCGATCAGTCTGCTTCACCAAAAGAAGGAAAAGAGGTAAGCAAGATCATGTAATTTTTATATACTTGTATTAAGTTGATTCAGGATGAGAGCATTGTACAACAGCTTCAAAATTTGATCAAACAGTATGAGATAGGAAGGATAGATCCTTTGCTGAATAAAGTAGTACATCAATTATCCAAGAAGAGAAGGAAAAATAAGGAACTACAGTTGAATGCTCAGATAGGAGAATATGATATAGACTATGTGGTCCTCGACTTAGGGTCAGAGGTCAATGTCATGACGAAGTAAACCTGGGTGCTGATGAGAAAACCAAAGTTGATTTATTCCCCTATTAGGATTAGGATGGCTAATCAATAGGTAGTAATCCCCTTTGGTAGATTGGAACATGTCCTTGTGGACATCGATGGAGTAAGAACATTTTCATATTTTGAGGTAAATGAGATAGTTGATGATAATTGCCCTTACCCTGTGTTGTTAAGAATTGTCTGGGATTTCAATAATTCCACTGTGGTTGATTTAAAGAAAAGACATATGAAGTTTGAAAGAGATGTCCTTAGGGTCATTGCACCTTTAGATCTAGATGAAGGTCAATGATATGCATAACCCATCAGAGAAGAATACCATGCCTATGAACTAACAAACATATACAAATTAACAGCCAGACAACAGGATTACATTAATCCTACAGCCAATGGAAACCTAAGTTGGAAAAGTGACAATGCATGTTCATCAGATTCAGAAGAAGCACTGGAGAACTGGCAGAAAAAAATGAATGAAGTCTCTACAAGGAGATGTGCTAGATTAACCAGAGATGTTCGTTGGAACGACAGAACAGTAAGTAAATTGCCCACCTTTGATGGTATGAATCCTTTAGAAACCTTCTTGTTGAAATTCGAAGCAAGTGTACCAACACAACAAATATTCTTGGTAATGGATGAGGCCTTGAAAGCAACACCAGCAAGATGGTGGGGCAGACACAAAAATAAAATTATAGAATGGGTACAATGTCGTACCCTGATGACCGTGCGGTTCTCAGCACAAGTAGAAGGCTGCGAAGTTCGATACACAGGTCGAAGTTTCCAAAAGAACCATGTGAGAAGTTGTGAGGAAGCCTAGAGAACCATTCCTCAAGAGCAGTGGGTGCACAAGTTCATTAACACACTAGACACGACCCCTATCAACTGGTACCTTCAAACGGAGCTACGCCTCATTACTACAGATTGGGAAGGTATGACTCAGAACTTTGTAACCACCTTCTTATTTGATAGTCAATATCCTTCAGTATATCAATCATTACAAATTGTAAGACAAAAAGTATTTGAGGAGGCCTCTAGCCCCCCTTTAGAACAAGAAAAGGATGAATGGACTACACCTCTCCAGAAACTGCAAGGTTGTTACAACATCAGTGCTTATGAAGACGATGATTTGAGGAAGGTGAACATCGCAGAGACAGAAGGCCAGATAGATGGGGAAGGACTAGGAGTTGAGCTACCATTCATTGGATAACCAATCAATATTAAGAAGGTCAACATTAGAACAGAGCATACACTGAAGCTTGCAAATGTTGGAGATTACTAGGATGCCGCTACTATTGAAAAAATCACAGAGCTACTGCATGAATATTAGGACTTGTTTCCGACCAAGTTTACTGATATGAAGGGCATTAAAGGTCCTATGGGAGAGATGAGGATCCCTTTGAAACTAGATTCAAGACCAGTCAAACAAAGACCCTACATATTGAACACTAAATATAAGTAGAAAGTGAAGATTGAGCTCGACAGAATGTTGGAAGCAGGAATTATAGAACATGTTGAAGAGTCATAATGGATTATCCTTATGGTGGTACAAGACAAGAACACAAGAGATATTAGGATCTACGTATATCTTAGGAAGATGAATGATTCCTATTTGCATGACCCCTTCCCTACACCATTCACTGACGAAGTGTTAGATAATATGGGAGGCCAGGAGATATATTCTTTTACAAATGGATTTTCAGGATACCATCAGATCCAGATTACCAAGGAAGATCGCCATAAGACCAAATTTGCAACAGAATAGGGATCCTACCAGTATACAGTGATGCCATTTGGATTGAAGAATTCCCCATCCATCTTTTCCAGGGTGGTGGTCGAAGCATTCAAGGAGTTTCTACATAAATTCCTAGAAGCATATTTTGATGATTGGACTATTTTTATTTTATTGAAAAATCATATTGAATGTCTAAGGCTAATGTTGGACAAATGCAGGCAGTGTCATATTTCCTTGAATATGAAGAAGTGCATCTTATTCTCACCATTTGGAGTGCTATTAGGTCTTATTGTATGCAAGCAGGGATTGTTGGTAGACCCATCTAAAATTTCCATTATAGTTGATCTGCCACCCCCTACTTCAGTCAAACAACTACGCACTACGCTGGGACATACTAGATATTACAAAAATTTCATTAAAGGATACACCCAGATTACAAAACCCATGGAGAATCCTTTGAAGAAATATTGTCAGTTCAATTGGATAGAAGAATGCCAACAGAGCTTCGACAAACTGAAACAGAAAATGGTTACTACGCCTATTCTGGTTTTCCCAGATTGGAGCAAGGAGTTTTATGTGCATGTCGATGTGTCTTCTCTTGCCTTAGTAGTAGTGTTATCACAACTTTTGGAAGGAGATATTGACCATCCATTATATTTTTCTAGCAGGAAAATATCCACAGTTGAGATTAATTACACCACCACTGAAAGAGAAGGGTTAGCCATGGTGTATGCGCTACAGAAATTTCGCCACTACTTGTTGGGAGGTCACTTTAAAATGTTTACTGATCACTCTGCGTTGACATACCTAGTCAACAAGCCAATGTTGGGGGGGATAATATGCATATGGTTTATTCTATTTTAGGAATATGACTTTGAGATCATAGTTAAACTAGGAAGAAGGAACAAAGGTCCTGACCACTTGTCAAGTTTGGAACATCGTGAAGAACCAACCAGTTTGGAGGATACACTACTGGATGCAATATTATTGGCCACTAGAAAGATTGATGACCACTCCATAGAGATAGTCTGGTTCCTGTCAACAGGAATGGAACCGAGTGAATATGCAATTCCCCAAAAGAAACAACTAGTAGTATGCGCTACAGACTTTTCACTTGTAGCTAGACAACTATACAAAATGGGACCTGATGAGATATTGAGAAGGTGTGTTATGGAGGCAGAGCGACCATTGATCCTCACAAAAGATCATGAAGGCATTACAAGAGGAGACTACCCAGGGAAAGCAACTGCACATAAGGTTCTTAGAGCTGGCCTTTGGTGGCCTACCTTACACAGAGATGCTAAAGAATATTACAAAGCCTGCGATGTATGCCAAAGAGTTTGGAAACCATCCAGAAGAGATGAAATTCTCTTAGCACCTCAGCTGACTCTACAAGCATTTGAGAAATGGGCCATTGACTTCGTGGGACCTATAAAACCACCAGGCAAGCACACAGGAGCAAGGTACATCATTAATGCGACATAATATTTGACCAGATGGGCCGAAGCAAGAGTAGTTAAGGATTGTAGTGAAACTACAACTGCATGCTTCATATTTGATCAAATCATAACAAGGTTTGGATGCCCAAAGATCCTTATGAGTGATAAAGGCACACATTTCATAAATAAAATAGTTGAAGCCCTGACTGGGGAATTTGTAGTCCACCATCAGAAGAGCACGCCTTATCATCCACAAGCAAATGGGATAGTGGAAGCATTCAACAAGATCTTGGAGACAGCGCTGACGAAGATCTACAGTGTGAATAGAGATGATCGAGATTTAAGAGTACCAGTAATACTGTGGGCCTATAGAACCACTTGCAAGAAGCTAACAATGCAAACCCCTTTTAAGTTGGTATATGGTCTCAAAGCCATTGTCCCACTGGAATACTTGGTACCAGGCTTAAGAATTTTTTCCCTTACAGATATGGATGACACTAGCGCTGTACGAGAGAGTCGTGCACAGTTGGTCGAACTGGAGGAAGACAGATTTATTGTAGGATTTCATCAGCAGGTACATAAATAAAGAGAGAAGGCCTACCATGACAGAAAAATTAAGAAGAAGGCACTTAAGCAAGGTGATCAGGTATTGGTATAAGACAGTAAGTTCATCAAACACCCTGGAAATTTCTGAACGCATTGGCTCGAGCCATATGAGGTCACATATGTTACAGAAGGAGGAGTTGCGCAATTGAAGACTTTGAATGGAGAATGGAAGGAAGGATTAGTGAATGGGAGCCGATTGAAGTTGTATTATGACAACCATCTTCCTCGCAACTCTTAGTAAAATCATGAGGAAAAGGTTATAGGTACCAGGTGCAATTGAAACTGGGTACCATACAAAGAAAAGATAGTCTTCACAAGGGAAATAGAGGAGGCATGGAGAAGAAAGCAAAGGATACACTGTGCAGTCCGCAGTCGAAGTAAAACAGAAAGGTCAGATCTGAAGTGCCTTGAGATGAGTCATAGGTGAGTGTTGGGGGCTTGTTGGCCCTTGGTTATGAAAGTAAGCGAAGAGCAAGGAAGAAAAGGAAAAACATGAACTATGTGGAAGACACAGTGACTGTTACTGGGTCAAAGAGAGAAAAAGAGAAGAAAACATGGAGCAAAGTAAAAGGAAGCAAGCCAATGGACAAGGAGATCGAGGATGACAGACCAGCAAGGAAGAAGAATCATGGACAACTTAGCAAGTGGAAAAATCCATCATTGGATTCTTTGGAGCACCATGTGAGAAGGAAGGAAAGATAGGCTGGCGAAGCCCTGAAAACGTGGGTCAAGTTGACCTAGGGTTTTGGTATCTAGGGTTTTGACACCTAGGTTTCAGCCTAAGGATGTTGGTGAGTGATTGTAATGTATAAATAGATTTCTAGATGTTAAGCCCTAATATTGGCTCATTACCCCTAAATTGGGGAATATTATATTAGTAATGTTATTTTATTTATGTCAGTTTTATTCCATTAGTTGTAATTATACCTCCTAGTCTCTTATATATACCAAGGAGACATTTTCATTTGGAATCATCTTGTACTTGAACATTTATGTGGGGTAAAAGGAGGTTGCCTCCTCAAATAGGATTATTATATGAAATTATATCTTTTTAAAGGTGTTGAGTACTTATTCTGAGGTTTTTCTATGCGATATTGATATTTGGTTCTTAACATATGGTATCAGAGCTCAGGGTCTTGGGGTTTCACTGCTACATCTGAGACACCGTGGACTTTTCACTATAACTTTTTTTATACAGTGATTCAAAAGGAATGGTTTGGAGTATATTTAGTAGATGGATCAAGGTACGTTGGGTTACAATTTCAGCTCCTGTGGCCTTATACTTTCATAGGTACATCCTTTTTAAGATAGGGTTCTGGAATCATCCACAATTGAGCCATTGAAGAATTTTTTCTATAAAAAATCTTCTGTAATGTTTCAAACCCTGAAATTTGAAGGAAATTCTAAAAAATTAGTAAGGTATCTATGGTAACAATTTTAGCTTCTGTTTCATCTTAAATTTGTAGATACACCCTATGGAAGATAGGGTATCTGACTAGTCTTATTGACTAGTCTCAAGCAGGTGTTCCAGGTAAAACAATCATAAATTCCTTCTAGAGTATCCAAATTGAGTGAGACTAGTTGCATTAGATAGTGGACAGCTCGTAGTAGTTCTAGTACAATTTTTAGAATTTTATATACATTATTTTGTGTGGGGCACGCTATACAAGTGAGATCTTCTGGAAAGGAAAAAAATCAGCAAGTTGTGGGGAAGTTACTGTAAATTCCACTTGGCACATCCAATTTTTATCAAACCTGGGGCATTGAAGAGAGGAAATATCATAGACCTACAAAAAATAAAATCTCATACTCAGAAGGGCCGAAATTTTGGAGATACAATAAAAGGAATATTGTCTAGGAGAACCACCTCAAAATCAAGGTTTAAAGTGATACTTGGCCAGCATGCCACCAAAAAAGGGAACTTCTACACCAAATAAGCCTCCAGACAATCCTACTTGGACTCTTGATGAAGGTGAAGAAATGCGTAGGGACATAAATGAACTACAAAAGAAGATGCATTCAATGGAAGCTAAGTTGGATACTAAGATGGATTCAATGGAAGCTAAGTTGAATACTAAGATGGATGGTTTAAAAGGCGAGATCATGG
>JASDQU010686757.1:21418-31755 GCA_032191745.1 Picea mariana
TTGCGCCTCTCTTCATCCTTGAATGCATGCACTGACGTGGTTGGTTGGCTAGCTAGCTGATGTGGAGAGATTCTCCTGCATCATACTCCTCAGCTACAAAATCCATGATCTCCTGCTCATGAGCTTCCCATCTCAGTTGTGGAAATCCTCCTGGATCCCAAATAATCCTCTGGAGTTGTTCATATGCTCCATCTCCCTGTTGTTGCTGCTGCTTCTACGTTGCTGCTGCTACTGCTTCTTTTCTACCCAGCTTTTCCTTCCTGGAAGTCTTTGCTGACCCTAACATCAGCCTTCTGATCTCCTCGATCACTACATCCAGCTGCTCCAGTGGCTGGTTCTATTTTTGCAGTTTCCCCAGCTACAATTTTTTTTTGCAATTGGGTAAATCATCATGATCTCCCATGCCATCCTCTTCATCTTCTTCTGTGGCCTTAACTTTCCACCCTGCTACAAAGCCCATCTCTACAATCTCTTATTGACTGACCTGTTGTTCATTCACCTTCTCTGAGAGCTCAACTTCTTCCAATTCTCCTGTTCCTACAACATCTCCAACTCCATCTCCCATGGAGTGAGAACTTTATCTTCTATTGTCATCTTTAGTGTTGTAGCTTCCTTCTTTTCATATTCCTGGTTGAAATAATTGAGCCATTCCTCAGAATGCTCATTCTCTTTTTCTTCTTGGACAGCTTCAGATATATGCTCCAATTCTTCTTTGACAATATTAGTTGGCTATGTTTTTGTTTTTGCTGCACCTAAAACATAGATTTTTTCCTCCTATGGGATAAGTGGTAGGAATATTCCAATTCCTCCAATCATCAGAAGATTCCTCAGATCCTCCTCTTCTGTCAGCTGCACCTGCTGATCCAAATCCATCTCTGAATTTATGAGACCTTCAGATAGTCTCATCTACTCATCCCTGCCCACTTGGCAATATGGGATGTCTCTACTACTCTCCTAGCAGTCTATGGAATCAACTGATCTTGTATATGTTCCCTTGCCCACCTGGAAATATGGAAACCTTCTATTGTCATCCTAGTAATCTATGAGATCCCGCAGTGACCTCATTTCATTGCACAGCTAGCAATGTGAAAATCCTTGGCTATCCTCCTAACAGTCCATGAGATCTTCAACTGATCTCAACTCCTTGCCCACCTGGCAATTTGGAATTTCCTCTCTGCCCTCCTAGCAGTTCTTGAGATCTTCAGGTGATCCCATTTCATTCTCTTCACCGAGAATTCTCCCAGTCTCTGGTTCACATATCTGAACCATTTCCTCAGGTCCATTGAGGTCATATCTATAAATTATATCAAACCAACATCTAAAATTTCTAGCACATGACACCAATATCTCTCCTCCATATTCTTAAAATATTAGGTTCTAAAACATCCCAGAAATAAATAAATAAATTAATAAAAAGTGATCATGAAAATGCCAAGATGACGTGAAACTGATTTCACAACTGAGTCTTTACTAATCTAATTTTCACACACTATATTTCTCTCAATGTTTTATCTTTTATACTTTTTTATAACCATTCATGAAGGGACATGTCCATTCATTAAATAATTAATTCTCAATAGCATGGGAAAATACCCAAAATATCATGGGAAAATAACACAAATCCATGGGTTTGAAACCACCATTTCATTTTTTACCTTTTCACATGCACCCCTTTTATAATATACTTGTATACCTATATATATATATATATATATATATATATATATATATATAAGTCAATATTGGAAATGTTGTGTGTATTGTAATTTTGTAATATGACATTAATTACTTCATTAATCCTTTGACATCAATGACAATAATTCCAATATATGCCCCTAAGAATGGAGGTAGATATAGAAGGAATACTAGCTCCTAGACAATAACTTCCCCCACGAGGAATTCCCCTAGGGACATGGGTATAGGAAGAAGGATTTGAGATTCCAATAATAATTGTGCTACCCTATGGGATGTTGAATTCCCCATAAACATTTCTACCACCGAATTGACTAGGAGCATCCCCATACCCGCTAGGTATATTCCATCCAAAAGGGAAACTAGCATTCAACATCATTAGGATTCCTATAGAGATGCCAAAAGAAGAATAAGATACACTCTCAGTATTGGAACCAAGAAATTTCCCCCCATTGGATGAAAATACAAATGTGGATATCTCAACAAAGATGATGGGTGTGCTAATGCTAGGTACAATCATGGAAGGAAAGGAAGTTACTATTGGCATCCCCAAAATGGAGACACCTAAAGTGATATAAAAATATGATGTAGATCGAATTTAGATAATGCATGGAAGGGAAGACATCATATAGGTGCCTCTAGGTACACTTGTTGATGAGGTTGAATGTTATGCCATACTAGATGTAACACTTGGGATTGATATTATCTAATGATCACTAGACAAAGAAAAGATATCATTTAAGTATCCCCTTACCTCAATGAGTAAGGGGTGTGTAGGATTACTCAAAGGAGGGTTATAGTGAGGTGGGGAAATTTCATCGACCACTTCAACTTCTACTTTATCACTCTCCTTTGGTATTCTATCAAAATAGGTAGGCTATATGTCACAAATTGATGTCCATTTAAGAGGTGGTTGCTCCAATCCTTTTGTTGAAAGTCCTAATTATCGATGAGACCAACAAAGAAATTGGTCTGACACAATGAATAAATGTGTTATCACAAAAAATAAATCAAACTATGGCCAACCTAGACATATAACCAAACATCATACCCCTCACAAATTTAGGCTATTAATAGGGAAACCAATGGATCAAAGGGGCCTTCCAAAAACCAAACCTCTAGGGGAAGTCAAGTCCCCAAAATATTGGCTAGCAAAGTTGTGAGTAATAGTTATGATAACTCACGTGCAATAGCCCTTATCAGTGCAAGTGCCCTTTATTAATGTGGGCACCCTCTAGGGGAAAAAAAAAAAAGGTTTGACGTATGCCCCAAGTACCGAGGGTACTTCCAACCCATAGTTACCTCTGTAGATACCTAAGAAACACCACTATGGTTAACACCTCACACTCGGTGACTTGGAGAAAAGTTGAAGGTCTAACCACACATATGGTAGGAAAACTAATATTGAAACTTCAAGAAGTGCTACCCCTTAGGGAGTCATGGCACTTCTGAAGCCCATGTATATGTAGTAGTCGATGCAATCTAGAAAACACCAATACAAGTACAAAGGGTATATCACCCTGCTTTACCCAATGCAACCTCATGCTTAAATCCTATGCTAGAGGACATTCATGACACACACATTGTGACAATGGATTAAAATCTCTTTAATGACTTCTACGTTCATTTTAGGTGGACTTGGAGAGTTTAATATCTAACCCTACCCCATGGCCCTAACCCTATCTAGTGTTGGTTTTCAAAGAAGAAAAAGAGTCTAATAAGTTTTAGATTAAGTGTTATTTTTCTTATGAATGTTGATTAATCAAAGGAGGGGATGAAACTCCAATGATGTTTTTTACTCTTTTCCAATCCAAAGAAGAAAAACTAAATGCAAGAAATGCAAACTTTACTTTCGATGAAGTCTATCTAAGGAAACGAAGAGTTATTTTTATGTTTTAGATTTTACGCTAAAAAAAACAACCTCACATTCATTCTACTACCAATCAAGAAAAGCCTAAAATATGAAAAAGGTCTTAAAATGTCAACCACAACGATGCAATTTTTTCAAAACACTCAAAAGTTGTACCCTACAATTTTTTTGTTGTTTTTCTTTTGAAATGAAAAAGTTTATTAGACTAAAAAAAAATTTCAAATCAAAACTAGCAAACATGAAGCTGAGGGTTGTATGATATTGGTACTAGGGCTAGTAATCCCACTCCAATTTCAATAAGGGATCAAAAACGCATAACTCACAAAGTAATTAAATTTATATAGCAATGTAATTCCTCTAATAACACACAAACCAGATGAAAATGGAATCAAAACACAAATCTGAAAGAATCAATTGGAAACACTACCCAGGAGACCACTCGCTAGAAAAATATCTTACCCAAACAAGCAATCCCAAGCAACAACACCCACTCACCTCAAATTCACTTTCAAATAACAAACAACAAAGAGAGGCTCAAATAGGGATGGGATCTAGGTTATCATACATCTAATAGGCTCTCAAAACCAGGACAAACACTGATTTGATCAAGCTCAGTCAAGATACTTTGAAAAACAGTCACCTACAAGGGTGTTCAAGACTCAGTAATGTTGCATCATGCGACCATTCGACAAGTGGTCGTAAGATGCACTATAGCCAAGTCATGATCGGTGTCTTTGGTGTGAAATGGTCACTCACGATTATCTACCAATTTTGGGTAAAATATGATAGATATGGCCCAAATCTGATGGATCTGAGAAATTTGTTCCCTAAGGGAGTGATGGGGAATATAACAAGTTATAGAGAAGTTTCAAAAAATTGAAAAGAAAGGGGAATTTAAAACTAGAGAAGAATCAAATATCCTTCCCCAATGGACTCGACAGTTTTGTTATCAGATAAATCTCACCTACGGGTAAGCAAGACCTCCCTTGGATTTTCCCTTGCTCCAAGAAAGAAAAAGGGATAGATCACAACAAGGTTCACCCTATATCTAGTCTAATTTGTCCTAATTATGTTATCAATGTGAGATGGAAAGGCATAGCTTATTTCTGAAAGTTGTCCTCATGTGTCCCCAGCTGGTGGAGCTCCAAAGATCTAGTTCCATCTCCTATAACCTTCTCCTTGCACACAAAGAGACAATACACACATTTCTCGAACCTTTTCAAGATTTTAAGGATTGCAAACTAAATTCATGTCGAATTTGATCTACTCAAGTGTCAAATTGGATGGGTAAAAACATAATGATCTATATTAATGAATGCAGAAAAATACATAAATCATGGAAACATACGTTGAGTCATGAAACAAATTCTCCTTATACCCTTTCTCTTGCTCCTCCTTATCCCTCACACAAGCAAGGCTGACCTAATATGAAGACCGGTCTTTGTGAAAGAGTTGGAGCTCTGAAATTTCTACAACATGTACCTATAAATGATTCCTCTTCCTCTTGCCCATGGAATCCTTATTTATATAGATTGGTGGAGGAGGCTAGGGGGTTCTTTTATATATCTATAACTCAATGAACCTTTACTGGATTGAAATTTCTCAAGCGTCTATCATGACATAAACAACTCACCATGTGTTTATCTTGTTGAAACTCATAAATTCTAAATAATATAGGGGCGGTTGTGAGAAATTGTGGTATAGATAGTGACCAGTTATGAGTTCTGAGTGATGAACATCATGACCAGACGTACCCTATTAGTGTCTTGTGGAATTAAATCCCTCAAATTTAGTGAAACATCAAAGTAAAATAGTTTGTTTCAACAAGAAAACATCAATGGGTCCTCCATGAATCTCTATGGTAGAAAATAAGGTTGTAATACTTGGACACCAAGGAAATAATGAAATTAACCTAGATCCATCATTTCAAATTTATTATTAAGGATATATATCATATGGTTTAATAGTTTGGGGTCACTATCAAAGGGTCATGACCGCCCTTGTCATTTTCAGGGTCTTAGACTAGTTAAGGGTTATTTTTTCTTTCTTCTTTAAGTGTATTTTCTTAGGGTTTCCATTCCTTTCTATAGCTAACCTTACTCTCATCTTCCCTACTCCACTCCTTCCCCTATTTATTATTGTGATCAGCTTCTTCTTCCTCGACATATTTTTTTTCCCGATAATGAACCTAGATTGAGGTTCAAAACATCAACAATCCAAGTTGTTATGCACAATTTACAAAATATTAATGGACAACATATATGTGAAATGTTAAATATATTTAAAATTTTTGAAGATTGATGGACTTACATATTGATAGAATTCATCAGTAATAAAATCAAAGGAAGTCCTATAATATATTCTCCTACAAGATGTTCATGGATGTGGGAGAATATGAACATCATTAGGTAACTAATCCTCACCATAAGTATTTAATGACTCCCCTATAACATGATAAGTAACATGTGATTTCCCCTGTATGTTCAATCAATCATGAGTCTCTTGAAAAATGTGCCATATTGGACCAATGTCTATGACGATTGAAAGAATGTACCATGTGCATTATTAAAAAAGATGGATTTAAGAGAATATTTTGGGTGAGGAAGGTGACACACAATTTGAATAAACCGTAACATTATTTCTATCCTATTGTATCCCTCATACAACCCCCTATAACTTTAAAATATAAAAATACTTGACATGTGGATGCAAGATAGACTCAACATACAATTTCGTAAGGAAGTACAATGGCATATGTATGTTTTCAATATGCTTTTCACCAAACACTATGTTCCATCAATCCATTCAATTAGCCTTGATATTTTATTCTATGCACCAATCGATGGAAATACATGGTCTACTAGTCTCAAGAATCAAGCCAATGCTAGAGTCTTGGAATTGGTTATACATCGTGTATTTTGTTCTTATTAATTATTTAACATCATGATAACTAGGCCCATCTATATATAAAAAAATCCATTTCACTTCCCTATAAGAAGTAATTGTCTATAATTCTCCTTGAAAAATGACAATTTTGTCAATGAAAGAATCAAGTGTTTTCCTAAGTGAGCAATGGAAATGGTCTCCTTATCTAAAGATAGAATTTAGGAAACCTAAAGATATCAATTCCATCAATATCATAATATTCTGATCTTGAGGAGTGTTAGGATTTTGAGCCTCTTGGTTTTCCATTGCCACCTCCTATATTGGAGGTTTTCATTTTCATTTCGAAGAACACATTTTGGGGTTTATATTTTGAAAAGTAATAAGTTTAGGGTTTGGGTTTTGAGAATACATTTGAAACAAGGAAAGACCACTATTTATGACATAAAAATTATTTTAATTAAATAAAAACTTAATTCTAGTAAGAACGATAAAACGAAATGAAGGATTCTACGAAAAATATGAAAAAAACTACCTCAACAATGTTTCCCACTAAGGGGAAGTAGGAGGGGGAGGGATCATCTTTGATCTGAAAGGAAATTAAGAGAATTCAATTGCATGGCATCTAGGAATATCAACAAATAATCAGGTTGAGGAACTCATTCTCTTTATGGGGTTGATATTGATTGATGCAAGAATCAATAGAAAAATAACCATCATTAGTGATTATGAGTTAATAATCAAAATATTTAGAAAGAGATCTAGTCAAAGTCATAGTGGTCTCATAAGAACCATCTTCAGAATTGTCAAATAAGAAGCGATATTTGAAGAGGCGACATACTACCATGTTCTAAGAACATTCAATGGAAAAGAAGACATGTTGGCTAAATAACCGTGTTGTTTTGAGAAAGGGGTTATAAAGATTAGACTTAGTACTAGTAGGGAATGTAATATACCTAAATTTTGACATAAAAAAAAATAAAAACTTCTTCGGAACATTAATCCTAATTAACTTGATAGGTTCGTTCTTAGGATAAGATGACAGTTTTTTTCTCTGCTATTAAACTCTGATAAGTTTCTTATATTATGGTTATCCATGTTGACATTTTTATCCATCCCAACACATAGGGATCCAGGTCATGCTAAGATAACCACCCATTACTCTAAAAATTCAATAAGTCCTATATCTTCCAAACATCCATACGTATCATATATATACTAGACTGAACTTAGACTAGGGAGGACTTAGGATTCACGATCCTAGAATTCTTCCTTACACAAAAATAAATTCCTAAACTTATACGCAAGGGGATCTCAATAGTCTTTTAAAAGGGACAAGGCTCAAATTGATCCACAACCTAAAGTAAATCAAGATACTTACCTTAGAAAATAAGTTGTAGGATTAACCTAAGTACTAGCATTGTTCTTTATAGTTCAAGCTTCTAAATTAAGTCCCATGGTTGGTTACCGATCTGTCAGTCGCTATTTATATAAGATATTATAACTGTGAGACTTCATCTGAACAAATTCACTTAACCCTAACTAAACTATGTGATATCTCAACTACATGATGGTTCTCTTCGAACGAGAAACTGACAGGTCTCACCGCAGATGTAGTTCACCATTTCTAATTGTTTAAGTTGGGAGGGGACCCTCCTTAGTTCATGTGCCTTTAGTGTGAGGTAAAAATCTCGACAGACGTGAGTTAAAGCTCTGGTCCAACCTTTAATGAATTCTTGTGTGAGTGTGAAAAGAGATGGTTTCACTTGAACCCTTGGTCGATAGGCACATGCCAACTAATCCCCCTCACATGAGAAGAACCCTCCATCATACTGGCCTCCTTTACTCTGAATAATAAGGGCGCTCTTAGATTTAAATGTCATTCCATTGGCATTTGCATAGTCTTTTCGTTTTTCCTGTTCCCACAAGAACTTTTGTATTTCCTTCGCGAGGGAAGCTTTGAACGCACAGAGGTACCCACCAGGTGGAAACCAAGTGTCCCTACCCTTTCACTCTAGTAAGTTCGCAACCCTCCTGTAACCTTAAAAATTTTGAAATAAATACTCGACTTTCCTTAAAGTGGAAGAGTTCTTTTTTTTTATTATAGCTCTCGCTATGATTCTCCTTTGACAGTTTACTTCCTGTGGCTTGTCAGTTTTCTTACAATCCTAGTTACGAATGCTACTGGGGAACTTCCCTTAGTAATGAAAGACTCCAAACCTTTTCGGGTCCACTTCGGTGTACTTTTGTTACGCCTATATCTACATTATGGCATAGTCTATCTAGTTGTTACACATGATTTTGGTCATCTTGGTGATGTGTTGACAATGGTGTACTCAAGCTCCCAGCAAGAAATTTCTCCTGAGAAAAGTGGCATTTATCTCCTTCCAGAAAACATATTTTCAAAGTACGTTCATAGGATGCTTATAGCCTACGGTGCGAGAATGACCCATTCTCACAGGCCACCTTCAACTAGGGTGCAAACTTCTCACACTGTGCTCTATACTTAGGGTGCAAACTTGTTTTCAAGCTTGGAAAAGAGAAGAAGTCTCGATGGTTATAGAAGGGAATCTTCTAGAAAATGGGTTGGCATTCGAATGGTTATCATTTTACTAGTTTCCCTAATTTCGTAGGATCATTCTCATCCATGTAACCATCTCATCCCCTCCTATATATTGATAGGATTCTCATGGAAAAGGTTAAGCAATATTGATTGAAGAATTGGTGAAGAAATTGTGTGAAGAACCCAACTTGAACAGAAGCTTGGAGACTCTAATAGATCTATCAAGAGGAATTGGATCTTCTTCATGCAAGGACAGAGAAAGTGTGTGTTGGAGCCAAGAGTCACCAAAAGGAATCTTGCAACATCAAGGCGATCAGGTTGTATCTTCTACTTTCCATTAATATGATACAGCGACATGTTCTTTTCCCATAAATTCATTCTCACTTTATTGTGTAACTCCTTGATCATACACATAGGTTGACAATTGAATACTTTTTGCTATATTTACTTTGGTTGGTTTGTGTTGTCTTGGTCTTGACCTCACGAGAGCACTAGAGTAAAGAAGGAGCAACAAAGACCTAAGGAAGCGATACAAAGGTATGTCACTTGTTCCTCCTTCCTAGCTAATGCAATGGTTGTAACTTAGGGAAAGAGTCATGTCCTGTCCTATTTTGTTCTAGATCTAGGTGGATCTAGGGAGATCTATTAGTGTATGCACCTACCGATTTGTCAGATAACACTAGCGAGCTACGAGGTTGTGCTTTATTGATGGTTTCATTGTATCCTTATTTTCATCTTTCGGTTCGACCCTTTCAAAAACTCCTATTATCTAGGTTTCAGGCCCCTGTATAAATTTCCATCGTAGTAATAATCTCCGAATAAAAACTTGCTAGAATAGAGTCATGTCGAGAACAAGTCTTCGAATGTTGAGAGAAAAAGATAACTCGTGATAGACCACCCATTAGTTTGAGAGATACATGAAAGGGCGTTTCGTTCAGTTAGTAAGGTAGAGGGTAACTCTATGTCCAAAATGATTCTAAAGAAATACATTTGGCGATATAATAAACTGATAATACAATTCCTGACACTTATATCATTCAGAAGAAGCGTTACTACTATTTTTTTGGATTCTTAGGTTTGGTCAGATGTACATACTAAGTTTCATGTTGTATTTCTTGATTAATTTAAACCCTAACAGTCTTTCTCTGTTTTGCTTCAGTGAGTAAGTTTTTGAGGGTTGTATACAATTCGTTTTAATGATGGATCCTCTAATATGTTTTTGTGAAGTACCCATCAGATCGATATTGGCTTCCTTTCCCCATCAAGTTGGAGGGTGAATTCCTTTGTTATGATGCGAGGGACAGACTGTGCTATGGCCAAGTGAAGTAT
>JASDQU010686757.1:31789-46184 GCA_032191745.1 Picea mariana
TTAATTTGGTTCTCTATAAACATTCTACCTCGACGATTTAATTATATTCACTTCATATAAACACTTTATTATCCAATTCCAAATGCTAATGACGATTTCTTGTTTTCCTTGGAGGATAGAAGTCTCTGAACCTTCGGAACTTCGTCCATCTTTTCGTGGGAAAAGGTATTGAGTTCCTTAAAATAAAAACCTTCGGGATTTAATTGTCCTAGATGCAAAAGTTGTAGTTTATACATACCCTAATTTTGGGCTCTTGATTTGCTTGTACTCAATTATTCAAGTTCAAGATTATTCTCTTTGTATGTCGCATGATGAAAGTGGAAAAAAAAATACAAAACAATTAAATTTCTAACTGTCAAAGCTTAGTAGTTTATTCCGATCTCAATGTAACTTCTTAAAGGCAAACAACTTCATTGTAATTGAGTAGAGTCTGTTGTTTTCTCCTTTTTTATTATTTCATTACATATCATACTATTTCAGATAAAGAGGTGATTTCTGTTGTTGTTTATAAAATTGTGAATTTTACCAGAACATATATAAACCTTAAGGGTTCTAGAATGTCTTCAATTTCATTTGGGGCCTTCGCGCCCTTTGTATTTAGTTCCATAATTTCCTTTGTGTTAAACAATGTTATTTCCAATTTATTCTAGTACTTTAATATGTAGTTAACTAGATCTGATTGGCTTACAAATTCTTATGAATACCTATTGAAATATTTAAAATCTGTGTACTCTAGAATTTCCTATAAGCAATTTTGCAATTCGTTTGGTTATTTCCATACATAATTATATCCTAGGTGTTTGCATACCCAAACATCCCCTATTAAATCATAACTATTTAATATGCATAAGAGAGGGATCTCATTTACTTATTATATTTATGTGTGTAACATAACCTACAAGAAGTAAACATATGTCTATATATATGTATATTTTCGTTAATCAATAACCATTTTCACTACACACTTAATTAGTACAATTCTGTAAGTACCATTTGGTTGTGGGGATTCGACTACCACTTTCATTCTAATAAAGCAATAAACTAACCCACAGAAATTATTCTTTCAGGACTTAACCAGGCATATTTTCCCAACTAGTGGATTGATGGAAATTAGTATTTACCCAGCAATAAGATATAATGGAGATAATAACATTCGATTCGATCTTTCATCCATAATATTATTCAATTCACAATTAATAGATGCATTACACTAGCCATTTAACAATGTAATGATTTAAGCAAAGGAGGATTAGGATAACATATCTGAATCAATTCACTAGAAAACAAAAGGAGTAGCCACGTTCCTACCAACCGTAGAATAGGGCAGCCAAATCACTTGCTCAATTCACCCCCTAGCCTGACCATGAATCCATGAGGGCGAACTTGGAAAACTCCTCCTCAACAATGTCCTTCAACTCCAACAGATTCCTCTTTCCTCACACTCAGTGAGTAGTGTTCATAACAGCAAGAAAAATCAATAGTCTCTTTTCCCCAACATTCTAAGCAGCGTCCTGCTTCCTCACATATGTTATATAATAAAATATTCATTTTTGCCTAGGTCTTTCTTCCCCCTTGGGAATGTTCGCATCTTTCTAAGTCCTTGATTTTCAAGGGCTATCAATGGCCAAATCTCTGATTTTCCACTTGTAACAATCAGCCAAGACGTAGTTCCAACATGTTCCCCACTCATGGAGTCATGGTCAGCTGATTTTTAACATGGTTGCTCCATTTGTCCTCCTGTAATTAATGTAAAATATTTTGTTTTCATACAAGTGCCACAGTTAAATAGTTAGTTGGGTCAAATCAAATCTTTTTCCAACAGTCATAATAATTTATTACAGTTATCAAATTCAAAATTTGGAATTGCCATAAATGGTAAAAATTTTCCAAATTTGAATTTACTAAAAATGGAATAATTTTCCAAGAAATTTTAAATTTGAAAAATACTTTATTTTTTGGGATGTCACATCCTTTCCCCCTTCAATAAAACACTGTCCTCAGTGTTCATTCCTTTCTTGGAACAGGATTGGATGAGATTTCCACAAATCTCCCTCCAACTCCCAAGTGGCCTCCTCAGGACTGCAGTGCTTCCATTGCACCTTTACCTGAGCGACGGCTCTGTTCTGAAGTGTTATTTCTCTCCAGTCCAGAATACACAGGGATTCCACTTGGAACTCGCCTTCGGGTTCCACCTGCACCAAGTTCCAATCAATCATATGAGTAGGGTCATGAACATATATTTTCAACAAAGAAACATGAAATACATTATGAATTCTTAAATTAGTTGGGACTGCAAGTTGGTATGCTACGGGTCCAATTTGAGCTAGTGTCTCCTGGGTGCCATATTGGCACATTTCCCTAACTTCAAGGAACTTTTTCGGGCTTTGACCTTCAAATCAACATGTTCTCCCACTTGAAATTCCAAGTGTCTTATTTTTTGATCTGCATAGCTCTTGTGTTTGTCCTATGCTTCCTTTAAGTTATGTTGTACCTTCCTTACCATGTTCTCCATTTTTTGGAGCATCTCTAATCCAACCATGATTCTTTTAGCCGGGTTATCCTAGCTAATTGGAGTCGTACAATCTATGTCATACAGTACCTCGAAAGGGATTAACTTAGTCGAAGTTTGGTACCCATTGTTATATGCAAATTCTACCAAGTGTAGGTAGTCCTCCCATTTGTTCGGTTTTATTCTTACATACATGCAGAACATATCCTCTATGATTTGGTTTTTCCTTTCGATCTGTCCATCCGTTTGTGGATGATAACTCGTACTGAAATTCAAATTAGTATTTAGCCCTGCAAACAAGTCCTTCCAAAAAGCGGATGTGAATTTTACATCTCTATCTGAAATCACCATTTTAGGAATACCATGCAGTCTAAAAATTTCTTTCATAAATATTTCAGCAATGTTTATAGCTTTAAAAGTAGGCTTTATGGGAATAAAGTGTGTAGAATTACTGAGTTTATCGATTACCACCATGATATAATCATTTTGTTTCTGAGTTTTAGGCAAACCTGTTATAAAGTCCAACGATATGGTCTCCCATTTCCATTCTGGTACTGGTGATGGTTGTAATAGGTCGGTTGGATGTTGGTGTTCAGCCTTAACCTGTTGACAATCTTGGCAACTAGCCAAGTATTCTGTTGTTTCTCCCTTCATATTAACCCAGTAAAACAGTTTTCTAAGTGTTGTTATTATTTTCTGGTATCTTGGATGGCTAGAATATGATTTCTTATGCACTTTATCCAAGACTATTAACTTTAACTCTGTTGAATCTGGTATGTAAAGTCTGTTTTTAAATCATAATAGTCCCTTCTTGTCGATACTTAGATCTGGTTTATCTGAGTTTGCAATATTGTTTTGTAATTTTACCATTATCTTAGTGTAGTTTCCGTCATTAATACCTGTCGTCCTTATTCTTTGTTCTAGATCACTATCTGCCTTGCTGATATTTATCTCAAATAACCCATGGACTCTTCTGCTTAAAGTTTCTGCTACATTATTTTCCTTACCCTTGATATGTCTAACCTCGAAGTCGAATTTGCTCAAGAAGACTATCCATCTTGCTTGTCTGGCATTAAGATCTGGTTCACTAAACAAATATTTTACACCGCTATTATCCGTCAATAGTAGAAATTTTCTGCCCATTATGTAGTGTCGCCACATTTTTAAGGCGTGTATTACCGCTGCCTATTTTAAGTCACGAGTGACATAATTTCACTCATGTTCTTTTAATTTTTGGGACTCATAACAAATAACGTGTCCTTCCTGAATTAGGACACCACCTAGTCCTTCTTTAATAGCATCAACACATATAGTGAAGTTTTTATCTGGGTCTGCTACCTTCAATATGGGTGCAGTTTTCAATAATTCCTTTAGTTTGTTATAACTGTCTTGACACTTCTGTGACCAGTTAAACTTGGTCTCTTACTTTTGTAGTGACGTAATAGTGTAGGTTATCTTGGAAAACCCTTCTATAAATCTTCAGTAATATCTGGTGATTCCCATGAATTACCGGATATCCGCTACATCCTTAGGTACCGGTCATTCCATAATGGCTTTTATCTTCTCAAGGTCTACAACAATGCCTTCTGTTGAAATTACATGTCCTAGATATTGTATTTCCTTTTGATAAAATTCGCACTTATCAAATTTGGCGTACAGTTTGTGTTTCTTCAATGTTTTCAAAACTATTCTTAAGTGTTCATTATGTTCTTCCTTCATTTTAGAAAAGACTAGAATATTGTCGACAAATACTACTACGAACTTGTCTAAGTACTGACTGAAAATACTATTCATCAGGCACATAAACATGGTTGGTGTGTTAGTGAGTCCGAAAGGTATGACTATGAATTCATAGTGTCCATATCTTGTTCGAAAATTTGTTTTGTTTATGTCCTCGTGTTTTATCCTCACTTGATGACAACCAGATCGTAAATCCAATTTTGAAAAGATCTTGGCCCCACCTATTTAATCGAAAAGATAATTTATCCTTGGTAAGGGGTATTTTCTCTTAATGGTCATTTTGTTCAGTTGTCTGTAATTGATACATAGTCTTAGAGTACCATATTTCTTTTTCACAAAGAGGACTGGTGACCCCCATGGTGAAACACTCGGTCTGATATACTCTTTGTCCAACAATTCTTGTAATTGTATTTTTAGTTTTATCAATTCTGGTAAACTCATTCGGTAAGGTGCTTTTGAGATTGAAGCTGAACCAGGTAGTAGGTCTATGGAGAAGTCTATTTCCCTTCTAGGAGGTAATTTCGGTATCTCATCCACAAACATGTCTTTGAATTCACGTAGGACAGCAAAGTCTTCAAACTTTGGCTTATCTTCTTTTTCTAATAGATTCATCACTTGGATGGCATAAACTTGACATCCTTTTCTCATACATTTCTTGAATTTCATCGCTGAAAATTCTCTAACTGATACAGGTTTTGGTATACCTTAGGTTGTTTTAGTGGTGCCAAAATCGTCTTTATAGTTAAGTGTCTTTGCATAAAAATTTAGTACTACTTTGTTCTTTTCCAACCAATCCATTTCGATAATCATATCATAAGACCCTAGTGGTAGAATGTTCAAACTTGTTCTTATGTTTTCACCATCTAAGCTGAATTCGAAATCAGAAATAAAGTCAACTACTTTCCTTTTGGTTCCTATTGCTAGTTGTATCAGCCATGATTTTGCGTGTTTCAGTTTCTTAAATTTGTTTGACTCTACTACATCGGGATTAATATAACTTAATGTAGCTCCAGGGTCAATTAAAACAAAAATTTGAGTGTTATTGATTTTATCTTCGATCTCTACCACAGAGGACTAGTGGTCAGCTTGCTGACCATCTATGGATGCATTTATCCGATGCAGGCCTTTACCCACGTCACCCACTGTTGAGGCTTCCTACAAATTATGAACAGTGGTTTTGTTTGATGAAATTAAACATGGAAAGTTCCTCCTTAGATGAGGTCCTCCACATTCCCAATGCTTTAATGGCTCGCGGGGGATGTCCCCAAACTTCTTCATTCCCAGATTTATCGGTTTACCGCTGCCTTGCGTATTCGGATGATTGGAGTGAAAATCCTTTCTTGGAAATATTTTTGCTGCATTTTGATAAGGAGTTGGCTAGTATCGCTTCTTCTGTTGGTTCATTTGATCTTGTTTCTTATCCTTCCAGTCTTTGGGAAGCTCTACCCATTGTTTATACTGGTCGTAGCACATTCGTGCTTTCCTGAATACTTCACTCAAGGATTTGGGGTTGTCAAACTCGATTCTGTCCCTATAGGACTGTGGTAAACATCTTAAGAATCGTTGGATTTTTACCTTATCCTCCCAGATGTACAGTACAAACCTTAGTAGTTCCAGAAATTTATTTATAAGGTCCTCCATTGTCATATGTCCAAGTCGTAACTCATAAAATTCTTTCATTTTTCTTTCATAATAGGTTTCAGAAAGGTACTTTTTTTTGAAATACTTCTTAAAGTCAGACCATTCCAACATTTTCTCCTTTAGGCCTTTGGCCAATTTCAGGTCTTGCCACCAAATGTTGGCCTTCCCTTTTAGATTGTAGATGGCCATTCTGACCTTCATATTGCTGGAATAGTTGTAGATCTGGAAGTATCTTTTTATGTCCAACAATCATGCCTCAACTTCTTCTCTTGTCCTAGATTCTCCATCAAAGGTAGCTCATTTAATATTTTTAAATTCTCCTTCAAGGTAGTCTACTTGTTTTCTTTTTCTGTCTGTTTTAATTTTGTCTTCAACTGAAGCTGTTCTTTCAGACGAACTATCTCATTTTTATGTTTTCGGCCCAAATTTCTTGGAGTCCCTTTTGCTGACCTCTTCGTCATGGTTATCGTCCTTTGGGATTTTCTTGGTCACTATACTGCGCAGCAGGACTTCATTTATCTCTTGTTGTTCCTATTGTGCTTTCTTCAATTTCTCATTGTCTACTTTGAAAACTTGCAACTCAACAATAAGATTCCTCATTGTTTCCAATACTTCCATAGGAGATCTTCCATCGCTATTTTTTCTTGGATCTCCATGAGGTCCCTATTCTGGATTTCCTTCCATTTTGATTTCTGCATCATCCTGAGCTGCCATAATTCACACAAAACAAAAATGTTTTTTGTTTGTAACAAAAATGTTTATTAGCTTTTCATAGATCGTAATATATGTTAAAAAACTAATGTGGCCATGTTCAGGTCCAGTGTTGTAACCTTTCGCTCTGATACCATATGTAATATACCTAAATTTTGACATAAAAAAAAAATTCTTCTCCGGAACATTAATCCTAATTAACTTGATAGATTCGTTCTTAGGATAAGATGACAGTTTTTTTTCTCTACTATTAAACTCTGATAAGTTTCTTATATTATGGTTATCCATGTTGACATTTTTATCCATCCCAACGCATAGGGATCCAAGTCATGCTATGATAACCACTAGTACTCTAACAATTCCATAAGTCCTAAATATTCCAAACATTCATATGTATCATATATATACTAGACTGAAATCAGACTATGGAGGACTTAGGCTTCATGATCCTAGAATTATTCCCTACGAAAAAAATAGATTCTTAAAGTTATACACAAAGGGATCTCAATAATATTTTAAAAGGGACAAGGTTCAAAGCGATCCACAACCTAAAGTAAATCAGGATACTTACCTTAGAAAATGGGTTGTAGGCTTAACCTAAGTACTAGCATTGTTATTTATAGTTCAATATTCTAAACTAAGTCCCATGGTTGATTATCAATATGTCATTCGCTATTTATATAAGAGATTATAACTATGAGACTCCATCCGAACAAATTCACTTAACCCTAACTAAATTGTGTGATATCTCAACTACACAATGGTTCTCTTCTAATGAGATATTGACAGGTCTCACTACAAGTGTATTTCACCAATTCTAGTTGGTCAAGTTGGGAGGGGACCCTCCTTAGTTCATGCACCTTTAGTGTGAGGTCAAAATCTCGACAGGCATGAGTTAAAGCTCTGGTCTGACCTTTAATGAATTCTTGTGTGAGTGCGAAAAATGATAGTTTCACTTGACCCCTTGGTCGATAGGCGCATGCCAACTAATCCCCCTCACATGGGAAGAACCCTCCATCGTACTCACCTCCTTTACTCTGCGTAATAAGGGTTCTCTTAGGTTTAAATGTCATTCCATCGACATTCGCATAGTCTTTTTGTTTTTCCTATTCCACAAGAACTTCTATATTTCCTTCGTGAGGGAAGCTTTGAACACGCAAGGGTACCCAACAGGTGGAAACCAACCATCCTTACCCTTTCACTCTAGTAATTTTGTGACCCTCCTGTAACCTTAAAAATTTTGAAATAAATACTCGGCTTTCCTTAAAGTGGAAGAGTTCTTTTTTTTTATTATAGCTCTGGTTATGATTCTCCTTTGACAGTTTACTTCCTGTGGCTTGTTACTTGTCTTACAATCCTGGTTATGAATGCTACTGGGGAAACTTCCCTTTAGTAATGAAAGCCTCCAAACCCTTTCGGGTCCTCTTCGGTGTACTTCCGTTACTCCTAAATCTACATTCTGGCATAGTCTATCTAGTGAGCTACGAGGTTGTGCTTCATTGATGGTTTCATCGTATCCTTCTTTTCGTCTTTCGGTTTGACCCTTTCAAAAAATCTTGTTATCTAGGTTTCAGACCCTTGTACAAATTTCCACCATAGTAATAATCTCCAAAAAAAAACTTGCTAGGATAGAGTCCTGCCGAGAACAAGTCTTCAAATGTTGAGAGAAAAAGATAACTCGTGACAGACCACCCGTTAGTTTGAGAGATACATGAAATGGATTTTAGTTTAGTAAGTAAGGTAGAGGGTAACTCTATGTCCAAAACGATTCTAAAGAAATACATTTGGCGATATAATAAACCGATAATACAATTCATAGCACTTATATCATTCAGAAAAAGCATGATTACTATTTTGTTGGATTCTCAGGTTTGGTCACATGTACATACTGAGTTTCATGTTGTAGTTCTTGATTAATTTAAACCCTAACAGTCTTTCTATGTTTTACTTCGATGAGTAAGTTTTTGAGGGATGTATACAATACGTCCTAATGATCAGGCCTCTAATTGGTTTTTGTGAGGTACCCATCAGATCGATATTGGTTTCCTTTCCCCATCAAGTTCGAGGGTGAATTCCTTTGTTATGATGCGAGGGACGACTTGTGCTACGGCCAAGTTAAGTATAATTTCGATTTTTATTCCTTCTTTTTTTTTAATTTGGTTCGCTATAAACATTCTACTTCGACAATTTAATTATATTCACTTCATATAAACACTTTACTATCCAATTCCAAATGTTAATGACAATTTCTTGTTTTCCTTGCAAGATAGAAGTCTTCGAACCTTTGGAACTTCGGCCATCTTTTCATGGGAAAAGGTACTCGAGTTCCTTAAAACAAAACCCTTCGGGATTTAATTGTCCCAGATGGAAAAGTTGAAGTTTGTAGACCTGAAACTGTAATGTACCCAGTTTGAAGATTGATTCTTATTTAGCAAGCAAACAATTATTGTAATAATATACAATATAGATTAATTATAATTACAGCAGATGCGTAGTTCATACATACCCTAATTCTAGGCTCTTTATTTTCTTGTATTTAATTCTTCAAGGTTCAGGATTCTTCTCTTTGTATGTCGCATGATGAAAGTGGAAAAATAAAATACAAAATGGTTAAATTTCTTACTATCAAAGATTAGTTATTTATACTAATCTCAATGTAACTTCTTAAAGGCAAACAACTTCATTGTAATCGAGTAGAGTCTATTGTTTTCTCCTTTTTTTATTTCATTACTTATCAAACTATTACAGATACAGAGGCAATTTCTATTGGTGTTTATAAAATTGTGAATTTCACCAGAACATATATAAACCTTAAGGGTTCCAGAATGTCTTATATTTCATTTGCGGTCTTTGCGCCCTTCATATTTAGTTCCATAATTTCCTCTTTGTTAAATGGTGTTATTTCAAATTTATTCCAGTACTTTAACATGTAATTAACTAGACCTAGTTGGCTTACAAATTCTTATGAATACCTATTGAAATATTTATAATTTGTGTACTGTAGAATTTCCTATAGACAATTTTGCAATTTGTTTGGTTATTTCCATACATAATTATATCCTAGGTGTTTGCATACCCAGATATCCCTTATTAAATCATAACTATTTAATATGTATAAGAAAGGGATCTCATTTACTTATTATATTTTTGTGTGTATCGTAACCTATAGGAAGTAAACATACGTCTATATATATGTATATTTTCATTATTCAATTCCCATTTGCACTGCACACTTAATGAGTACAATTCTGTAAGTATCATTTTGTTGTGGAGATTCACCTACCGCTTTCACTCTAGTACAACAATAAACTAACCCACAGAAATTATTCTTTCAGGACTTAACCAGGGATATTCTCGCAACTAGTGGGCTGATAGAAATTAGTATTTACCCAGTAATAAGATACAACAGAGATAATAACATTTGATTCGATCTTTCGTCCATAATATTATTCAATTCAGAATTAACAGATGCATTACACTAGGCATTTAACAATGTAATGATTTAAACAAAGGAGGATTAGGATAACATATGTAAATCAATTCGCTAGAAAACAAAAGGAACAACCACGTTCCTCCCAACTGTAGAATAGGGCAGCCAAATCACTTGCTTGATTCACCCCCTAGCCTGACCATGAATCGATGAGGGCGAACTTAGAAAACTCCTCCTCAACATTGTCCTTCAACTCCAATAGATTCCTCTTGCCTCACACTCAATCAGTAGTGTTCATAAAATCAATAAAAAACAATAGTCTCTTTTCCCCAGCATACTAGGCAATGTCCTGCCTCCTCACATATGCTATATAATAAAACAGTCCTTTTTGCCTAGGTCTTTCTTCCCCCTTGGGAATTTTTGCAGCTTTCTAAATCCCTGATTTTCAGGGGCTGCCAATGGCCAAATATATGATTTTCCACTTGTAACAATCATCCCAGAGGTAGTTCCAACATTTTCCCCACTCATGGAGTCATGGTCAGTTGATTTTTAACATGGTTGTTCCATTTGTCCTCTTGCAATTAATATAAAATATTATGTTTTCATACAAGTGTCACAGTTAAATAGTTAGTTGGGTCAAATCAAATCTCTGTCCAACAGTCATAGTAATTTATTACAATTATCAAATTCTAAATTCAGAATTTCCATAAATGGCAAAAAAAAATTGAATTCGAATTTACTAAAAACAGAAAATATTTCCAACAAATTTTAAATTTCAAAAATACTTTATTTTCGGGCATGTCACAGGGAATCAATACCATAATATTAAATGAAGTGAAAACAAAATGTGGGGGTCCTCCTAACACCTCGAATAATCATGAGGAAATCAATGAATTTATAGAGACCAACGTGCTAACCATCCCGGATGTCACTTTGCATGCCAATTCTTCAATAATCCATGCTAAGGAAGGTAACTCATGAATCATGAATTTGTATGGGAGGTCAACCATCCCTTCAATTTGTCTTTGGCATAGGTGGGAAAATGCATTCATGTGGAAAATGATTGGATATGTCATTTCAGGGTGGATCTCCACTGCATTTTGTAGGGAGAAATCTGGCTCCAGTATTTCTCGTGCATGCTCCTTCATCATTTTGTTTGGTCTTTTCTTAGAGGTATTTTCAAGGGTTCTCTGTTGTTTTTGGTTGTGGTGGGACTCACTTTTGTCTCCACGGTAAATAGGAGATAAGGGATCTGTTCTGCATATTTCTCATTGAATTCAGGGAAGCAGATAGACCACTAGAAATTCAAGGGGACGTTGGTTTGGGATTGGGTGATATCTTCTTGTCTTAGTGAGATAATTGTTGGTGTGGAAGAAGAGAAGGGCCTTTTTTGTGTGTGTTTCATGTAATTGTTGTAATGAATTGGTGGAACAAGCATGAAGGGAGGTTCTGAGGTTTTGAAAACGCAAACTTAAATTGAAAAAATGAGGGCCCAAGAAATCATTTCCTTGCAGAATAAGTTGACTATTTCCAATGTGGCGACATACATTTGGGCTCAAGCAGAGGTGAGAGATAAGGAGAAAACCTGGGTAATGGAGTTAATGCATCATCAAATCCAAGAGATACTAGAGTTGAGGAAGGAATGCATACAACTCATTTTCGTTGTTAGTGAGTTGTTGAGCTAATAGAACATGGCTCAAGCACGGGTTCACTTATCATTTGGGTAAAGAGTAGACACATATGGAGAAATTGTACCGTGAAATCTCCTTGATATGGGTATGGACATTTTCAATCAAACCATTGCGAATATTAATTATGAGATTTCTTAGCTATGTTCACTATTTATATTTGTTCATGTGATTTAAAGTCTATTTACTACTCAGTGTCTATGTTAGGATTTACACTTATAGGAATATTTATAAATGACATTTTGGTTTAGTTAGTAGAGCATCATACAAAGAATATTTAATTTTGAGCAAGAATAATCTTTTCCAAGAAGGATTTGAAAATATTTTATATTAGACTGTTGTAGTTACAACATTTTTGTTAATAGAAAAACAATCATATATGTTTAAAAAAAAACAATGTTGCACACTGTAGATAATCCTGTGATGTCAATAAATTGGGGATGCTATGTGCTTGATTGAATTGTTGTGTCATTAACAGGTGGTGGGATAATGTTACACCATCATTTTTTCTCCTATGCATTCTCTCCCACTAAATCACTAGAATGAGAAAATGGAGTAGGGAGTGATTTTGTTTTCTTGTGTTCTACAAAATGCATACATTTTATTTCACACTAGTGATATAAGACATGTATATTAGAATGCATATGTATTTTTTCTGAGTCATGTTATATAAAATTAAGCATAGCTCTAATGTTATGTTGGTTATGTCCAAGCCTCATTAACAAAAACACACTTGTGTTATGGATATTGATAACATTGATTCATTTCATAAATCTATGGTGGCTCATAATAGTGGACTCAACTTCGTGCATAGGTCCATAATTCTCAAAGAATAACATCAGAATCAATTCGAAATAGTTATAAGTATCTATAACATGTGAGAATGACTCAATGCAGTACATTCTAACATAGTGGCTATGTTGGTGCAATAAAGAGAACCCACACACATACTCAAAACTTTCCAAAATAAAATTCTAACAACTTAGACTAAAATCCATCAAATCTAAAATATTTTTATAGTTTACAATTTCAAAATGAAACACAACATTCTTTATCTTGAATTCTTTTAAGTAATGAAATGCAACATTCCTTATCTCATTCTTTTGAGTAATGAAATTGCAATACTTTTGAGGAATCTAAAGTGATTATTACATATTTAGAATAAAAACAAGATTCATAAGGATAGGCTTGATATGATTGGTTCTAGTATGAGTGATAGCACAAAATTAAATAAGATTACTTTATATATTCTAAGGCTTGGTTGAACTCTTAGTTTTATCTATTATTCCCCTCACCCCCACCCTCTATTAAGTTTTCTCTATTATTCACCACACCCCTGCCCTCATATTAGGGTTGGGGTGAGGGGAATAATACAAAAAACTTAATAGAAGAGAAAAATTAACTTAATAAGTTCTCTATTATTCCTCTCACCCCAGCCTCATAATAATTTTTTTCTATTATTCTCCCCACCTGCATTCTCATAATAAGTTTTCTCTATTATTCCCCCCACTATGACCCTCATAATATGTTTTTTCTATTATTCCCCCCACCCCCAGAAAAGAAGACAATCAATTTCATAAAATTAATAATAGTATATCTTACATCTTTGTGTAAAGATAAGAAGTAGAAGGACAATAAAATATCAACTCTTTTTATGTACCACAATTTATTTTCCAATATTATGAAGGAGTATGATTTCTATTCTAAAAAGAATAAGTCAACTAATCTACAAATACAAACAACATAAACACATTAGGATGAACAAATTTGTAAAATTTATAATACAAATGAATTTAAGGATTAAGACCAAAAACTTTTACCACATTGTACCTTTTAAGTTACCCTTTAAAACCTTGTAAAAAATGAATCTTAATATTTCCATTAACATCATATTTAAATAAAAATAATATAAAGAAAAATGTTTATTCAATATCCCCTTTTTTATTCAGTAAACATTATTCATCCTTAAAAACCTACAAAGCCATCTATTCATTTAAATAAAAAGAAGTGTATTTTGACTCATCTGAAGTTAGCGAAATCATAATTTCTTATACAAACAAGATCACATTCGCTGATCTCCTTCCCAACATTCCAAAGCAGAAGAAACACTAGGCAAGGCATTGTAAAAGCCTAAAGATGTTTAAAAAGCTTTTCAAATTTAAAGTCTCACCTTGACCTTCGAGAACATTTATCATCGTTTCGAACCACTATGAACAACCGAAGAGCACCTTCTTGGTCGATTATTTATCATCGCTTCCAACCAATGTGAATGGTCGAAGAGCACCTTCTTGAAAAAGACACAGTGGTTGGAAATATTGACATGTACATTACAGTAAATCCAAATCTATACTAAATATCGGGAAAGCTTAAAGGTTATCTAAAACGGGATTTACATTTGCATGGATAATTGTTCTGTTCGTGTTATATGGAAATATCTGGAGCCCTAAGAAAAAATGGGGTTGTCTAAATACGGGATTTGTATTTGTATGGATTATTGTTTTGTTTGTGTTATATGGATATATCTAAATCCTCAAAAAAATGGCTTTTTCTAAATTACAATTTTTTGTTGTTTAAATAACATTTTTGAATCTAGAAATACTTAAATTAAGACAGAGAGGCAAATGGAGCAGAGCACAGAAGGCTCGCTCACTCAAAGGAATGGTGAAAACCAATTCA
>JASDQU010686757.1:46284-60854 GCA_032191745.1 Picea mariana
ATAGAGATCATTATCACTAAAACAATAAGATCATAAACAACATTATATTGGAGGTTAATAGTTAAATCAACATCAAATAATCTATATATATGATCAATAATGTATAGTATATATATATTATGATAAATAATAATATATATGATATATTAGATTATGATCCATAGATTATTTTATAAGTGAGATCATATTTACATTAATTTACATTATATCAAGATATATTTATATATCAATATCAATTTAGAATATCATCCATATTAACATATAGATAGCTAGAATTTACATGAATCAAATGAAGGTTTTTTTTTTTTTAATTAGGGTTTTTTTTTAGGGTCTTACGTGGAGTTTTATTATGTTGATATTTTTTAAAAACCTAACTAACTATAAAAACAATGAAAACCATCGTATCATATTTTGAATAATTATTACAAATTTCAATATTATTCCTAAATAATTACTAAAATGAATATTAAATCTAGATGAATATCAAACTTATGTTAGAGGACTAAGCTTTTTGATTGTTTGGAGACTTCAATTTTAACACAAGCTATTGTATATTTATTATGTATCATATAAATATGTATATTATTACTTTGTAATGAGTCTAATATGATAAAAGTAGTCATGTTTTTTACATCCATCCATTTTCAAATTGTTTCAGATGTAAAATAACAAGAAGTATATTGAGATTTAATGGGATAATAGTTCAATATGAAGAGGATGAAAGGGTTCTCAAGATATATAATTATGTTTTAATCAGTTTTCAAACTGAAGAATGTTTCAAAATTCAAGAGATTTGGGTTTGTACTATTCATATGTTCCAATCATGGAAACTAAAAGAGAATGCAATATCAATCATTGAATASCTACRTTGATTTMTGGGATGATAWAGCACAAAAAAATAGGGAATATTGATTTCASTCATATAACACAAAACAATATGACATATKGATTTYAGTGTTGATATTAAAAATATGATTTAKATAAATAAGGGARTTGAAATTATTTTATCRRTKATATAACACRAAACAATAGGGTGCACTTATTTTAGAGATGGTACTTRATGRAAAATTATTTRGAGGAAATAGTTGCATTGATTTYAGTAATGACATAATGCAAAACAATATGCATTGATTTAAGTGATAATACAATGAAAAAATATTCAAYATAATCAAGTAGTTKTATTCATTTTAACAATTATATACCATAAAGTAATAGGGTKCATTGATTTTAGTGATAATGATATAACACTAAACAATATGGKATATTGATTTCACATTAAAAAAAATTATTTAGAGAAATAAGAAAGTCTAAATGATTTGATATAACACAAAACAATAGGGTGCATTTATTTTAGAGATGGTACAATAAAAAATGATTTAGAGCAATTAGTTGCTTTGATTTCAATAATGACATAATGCAAAACAATGCAATGCATTGATTTTAGTGATGACACAATGATAAATGATTTAGAGCAATTAGTTGCATTGATTTCGATAATGACATGATGAAACAAATATGCATTGATTTAAATGATATACAATGAAAATGATTTAACATAATCAAGTACTTATATTCATTTTAACATAAATAATAGGGTGCATTGACTTCAGTGATAATACTATGAAAAAATATTCAATGCATTAATTAATTGAGGAAATGATATGAATGAAATTAATCACTATGAAAAATATTCAGTCCATTAATTAATTGAAGAAATGATATGAAGGAAATCAATCGTCTATATTAATTTCAACTATGAGATAGTGCAAATTATCAAGTGAAATTAATTTAGCAATAACGTGGTGGAAACCAATTTCAAAATAGATATATAAGTTAAATTCATATACTTTGTTTGGTTATGTGTGATTTATCTATTAGTATTTGCACATTAAAACCATTATAATATTAAGATATATAAAACGTGAAAAAATTTGGGAGGTCTAAAATTCCTCAAGGTCCCACTTTTACTGCAATATCTCTCTAGTTGAAGTTTTTCATGGTCTATAATTTAAACCTCCATTTCCATAGGATCAATTTAAAAATATGGGAAAGTGTGTCGATGTGTGTAAGAGAAAAGATGAAGAATATAGATTGAGATAAATTACTATGTAATATATTAGTTATTCAATATTTTCCTAATATCACTTCTTAACTATATGATGTAGTATATATGTTATTCAATATCATAACAATTCCATCTTGTCATTATTCAATATCTTTATAACTAAACATTGTTACTTTGTTATTATTTGGATTCATAATGATGTAAATTTCAAAGTATCAAGTTCATCTAAACATGTACATATAGATAAAGATTATCATCTAAAAGTTTCATGTTTCTTCCTGCTATTGGAACTAGAGTAGATCCATCTTAATTGTTGATCTATCATGCACTGAGAGGGATCAAATCCCTTGACGTGCAAACATTTCCTCAAATTTTTCACTCTAAAAGGAAGTTTTCACCTTGATATATTTGATCCCTCACGATGCATGATAGATCGAGAGTTAAGATGGATCTACTTTGATTCATAATATAAATTATGTAACAAAGTTCATAAAACAATATCCAAGAACATTTTGATGCTAATCATATATATTTATGTACCTAAACATTAAAAGAGTGAAATAAATGCATATAATTGCTATGTGTATATATGATATATACACTCCCATCAAAACATAAATATTATAAATTTAGATACTATGTATTCAAAATATGGATTTGATATTATATTGTTTGTAGACTTTTGCTCGATTCAAAGTCGGAATCATTGAGTTGATCATGATCAACTTGACACATATTCGTGATTTTTTTTTAATTATTCAAATTTGGGTTTAATAAGCATTTTGATAACTCTTAGTCTAAGTGGGAGATTTCAATTACAACCTCAACTTAGCCATGATTATTAATTGTTGTAGTTACATCTATAACCTCTAAAGAGATATGCGAGAACTTTGAAGTAATTATATGCAAAATTGAACATATGTTGGACTTATTAGTTATAAGATGCCAAGTGGGTTAGTGAAAGTAGGGTAGTGTTGTATATTAAACCAAGGTTTGATTTCTTAAAAAGTGGTTAACATAGTCATGACACCTTCTTGCAAGAAGTCTCTTAATTATGAGACTTTCCATGACCATTAAGTCAAAATGGGTGGTACACACCCCAAGATGGAGCACAAGGATGAACAAACCTCTTGAAAGGAGGTTAATGCCCAAAAAATTCATCATAGACCTAAATATTTCTTATCCTTTTTTTCTTTTTGGAATCATTATAATCAATTTGGGCCATTGTAAGTGATGGGAGGTCAATTATCATGGGAGATATTACTACCTCCAAAATGGATGATGACATTATTTCATATTCTAGATTTGAATGGTCATATTCATGTTTCCTCTTCACTATACTAGAGAAGTGTTTTATCATGTCAACAATTTCTATAAAAGTGGAAGTTGGCATTCAAACCATATCCATATCAACACCCTAAGAGGGTGGATTGGGTGGCAAAGTAAATACTATTATGCTTAATTGATCTACTTGTTATTTTGGAGTTGTTGTTAGATAGTTCTTCTTCAATGACCATCAACTTTTATATTTATAGTATTTAAATTACCCCCTAGAGAGAATGGGGCTACTAGGAAAAAATATTACAAATGGCATGTTTGCTAGAAAAATCTACCATGGAAAGTTATATTTTCATAATATTCATCGTAAGTCTATCATGAATTATACATAGTAAAACTATCTTGTTTGATATACCAAGATGAAGGCCCATCTCAAAATATTTGATCACAAGGAAGGAAACCCTTTTGAAATTCAACTATGTATCACTTAAGAGATTTTCCAAGTGGATTGTTGTAACATAATTCACAAGTGAAAGGGGAGATTCAAAAATCAAACCCATGCTAGATTAGTTATGATAGTCATGGTAGTAAGGATAAAATACAAGAACCATGGTAATTGAATAATATCGAGTCATGGTACAGATAATTATGTAGTTAATATATTCATGAAGAGCCACTAATGATGGTCAAAGCCCAACATAAGATTGACCATCAATGGTAAACTATGAAATATCCAATATGTGAGTATATAATATCAAAATATCTTCTTATCTCTTCACAATAGGAAGCCTCCATTAAAAAATATTGCAATCTAAAAGGGTAGAGGATATGTTTTGAACAACTTCTTTAAAGGAAATAGGATTCAAGGGTGTGTGCCCAAATTTGGTGGGGGGAAAAGTGGCAAGGAGGTCAGCGGGAAAATTCACTCACAGTAACATGTGTGTGTGCTTAGGAACGTGCACATGTTATTGATTCTATAGGTTTGGAAAATATTGAAACTCCACTCAACTTTCCATGAAGGCTCGTTGGCAGGAATGCATGTGCCTTCCTAAGAACGTGCATGTGTACCTAAGAATGCACACAGATTCCTCTGTTATACCATTTTTAACTAGCCGTGGGCAAAAGTTGTTCCCATTTGCACACATCATGCTCATGTTTTTAAATTCATTGAGCAAAGAGATAGGAGGAGGAAAGTTAAAACATTTCCACCATGTCCTAGTGAAGCCAAGTATGTTTGATTTCTCTTCTTTTCCTCCCAATTTAGTAATTTATATTTTTATTCGATTAATTTAACATATTCTAAAAGAATCTAAATTATATAAATTTGTAATATTATAGAGAAATCTAATCTAGAAAATTTAGAGAGAGTAACCTCTTATATATCCTAACATTTTCCATTTCAAAATAACTATAGAGAATTTACAAGAAATCTGATTAATTTTATGGTTTTTTTTATTTATTAAAATATGTATTGATGTTTTTTGTAAATTTCTATTATAATTTTAAAAAATTGACCAAATTTATATGCCATGCCTTACTAAATTGTAGCATATATTATAAAATGGAACCTAGAGACAATGTAAACCACCCACAAGAAGACCAAGCCATGGAAAACCCCAACCCACCACAACCACCCAACATAGACACACAAGTTGATGAGGGTTTGGCCATATTGAGAACAATTGTAAATGAATTAAGGGGCATGAGAGAACCAAGAAGAGAGTCATTGGCCACTTCATTGGATGTCATTGTGAGGTCCATTCCAAGTGTCCAATGGATATTAACTTTTATTTCCAAATACAGGGCTAGAATGTTTGATTTTTACCACATTGGATTGGATATAAACAAATTTAGAGACTTGGGTATTTCAAAAAAAAAAAATCATGTCTCATTTATTGATCCTCGAACTAGAAAACAACCCCCTATCAATAAGAAAATCATTTTCATTGACTGGTTCATCCACCCACAAATTAGCCAACACTAGATGGATAGGTTGTACATGGTATTTTATAAACCTCCCTGCAATAAGATGGAGGTGCCTTTATATTTTTTGAGAAAATTACGGGAAAAATTTCTTATGGGTCACCATGTCAACTACTTTTACATTGATGAATTCCATGGGATGGGTCGAGGGAATTCATAGGAATGAGAGCATACTAGGCGTGATCTCATGTTAGGTGATCGTCCCCCCAAGTGAAGGCCTGACCCTCGTTCCCAACATCCTCATGTTGCAGAGAGATTACATCATATACATGTAGCTATATCATCATTGAATCAAAACCTAGTGAAACATGGTAGCTTTATTGCACTATCTTAGCAGGAGGTGCCTATCATTGACATTGATAGAGGGGTCAGAACTTCACCCCATACAAAAAAGTGGAGTGAGGAGAGGGCACATGAAAATATCAATCATCCATGTGAACCTCAGAGATGATAGAGTTTGCGGGAAGACTTGCTATGGACCTATTGAGGCCAGCAGACATGAGAGATTTATGTTCTTGATCATTATATATTTATATAGTATTAAGTGTATTTATATCAATATTTTATTGTATGTTGTTTTGCAGTTCTTACACCCATGTATGCATCAGTGTTTTTCTCCACCATTGATGTAGCAGTAGAAGCATCCTAGTCAATTGGTCTACCCCATACACATGTATGTGTCACATTTGATAAATTCACCACAATGATTTCTTTATTTTATGGCATCCTCAAATTTTTAATTTTCTTTTGTTTCTACAGGTTGTGGGTCCAAGCAATGTTGAGAAATGTTCACCTGGGATGGAAAAGTCACATGCATCACAAGTATCATGTCTAGAGTTAAATATTGTTTAAATATCAATTTTTTTGTATTTATGTTGTTGAATTTTACTATTTTGTACAAATAGTTCAATATTATTAATATGTATGCAGGTTGATAATATGTTTTCTTGTTTTAGTACTATTCCACTCCTTGGGAACCTTCCCACATATTTTGGGTTACCTTAATCCATGCCAAGGGTTCTTCAATCACTTGTACAGTTTGTGGGGATCCATCATCCCCCAATCCCATCATCTTTCTTATTCCATGCATCCTCAAAGGATTCACCTGCAGTTCACCCATCTGCACCACCTATTCCATTACATCCATCCATAGTGGATGCACCCGTATGCCACCCACCCCCACTATCATTTACATATGAACCACCATCAAGGTTGCCACAAAGGTTACCTCAAAGCAGGTTGTACAACTGAGTGCTCCATATGTCAGTGACTCTCCATCAAGGCCTGAGATATTCATGGTTATATAATGTGTTGATGATCAATTGTATGTATCATGAATGGAATTGATTTATGGATATTTGTTTAAATTTCATGATTCGATCCTTTTAACTGACACAGGGTGGAATTGCTGAGAGATTAGGGTCGCAGAGGAGGGTAACACCCTCATGATTTCTAGTACCATCTACGGTGAGTTGTCTTATGTTGAATTACAAAGTATCATTTTGTAATTATTTTAATTCATTGTGGAAAAAAATTATAACAATATGTTTCTTTGTGTAGTCTCTCGAGCGACGAACCACTCCCAGGCCAAAAACCACTACAGATGTTTTTTCTAGCAAGAGAAGAAAGATTGATTTCCAGGATGATCCTAAGGGTGGCCAGGGTAGAAGTGGTCAATGAGTGACCAATGACTGCCATTTTGTATCTAGGCCACAATATGGTTGTTTTTTATGTTAGGGCACTTGCTGTCATTTTGTATATTGTTAACGAGGTGCCATTTTGTAAATAATGTACAATTTAGTTGATGTTGAATATGTGTGTGTGTGTGTGTGTATTTCATGGCACACTTTTTTATTGATGAATGTATGAATTTCAAAGTGTATGATTGTTTTTATGAATGTATGAATTTACTTAATTGGATTAATTGCTTTTTAAAGTGTTAATGAAGTCTATGTAAGTAAGAATAGTTCATTTTTTCTAAATTTATTATAAATACTTGTGTTATGCATTGACAAATATCTTATTGTGGAAAAGATTGTTAAGTGCTAAATCCATATGCAATTAATTATTTTCATTACCTAAATTTGACAAAAGATTGAAGACCCATCCTAGTTAAGACTCCAGGAACCAATAATAACAATCATGTCGGCTAATATATTCACAATAGAAATAATAGAGTTGAAACCTCACATTACTTTATCCAAAATGAAGCATGGTTCATTATAATGGCAATCAAAACATGTTACAAGGATTTCTTAATACAAAATCAAAACATAAAACATGAGTGCACAATAAAGCCTCACATCAAATGAAAATATACCTCAAATTCTCCATTAAGCTTACCAAAATGTTCTAAAATGTAGCCCGAGAGGAGAGATCCTAAATACCCAAATTCTCCACCCTTTACAATGGATAGAGAGAACTCTTCTTTATAGAGTGAGCCTCTTCTCTTATACAATAAAATATGACTATTTGCTAACTAACTCCATCACAAGTCAAATAAATATTATAATAATGAATTAGTTAGATCTATCCTCAATCCATGGTTGACCATGTCACATTTTGTGGACATTAGCCTCTTCAAATCAATTCTCCCTCATCCAAAAATAGTAGTAGTATGCACCAAATAATGCTCATGAAGGGGACATGTTATCACTAGAATTCATACCTAGACTATTGTAGGTGTAAGCCTAGTACCCATGAGAATATAAATGGATTGAATGGTTTGAGTAGGTGGATCGGTAGGACTAGGAAATAAAGAGAGAAGGAAACAAATTGTCTATGGAAGCATTCCATTAGGAATGGAGTTATAACATCCTACAGTTCAAAGGAAATCAAATTGTATACCAAAAAAAGGGGATATATAATGATGAGTAAAAGCATAATGAACATGAAAAAAGGAATAACATTCATTGTACATAGATCCTTTCAGCAAACAGATTAAATATTGCTTAAACAAAGAATAATGATTTAATGGGCAAGCTACAACAGATCCTTTGTTGTTCTTGAATCATTCAATCAATGGAAGCTATGATCATCAAAACCTGCAATATATTCAAGCAAGAAGATAAAAAATTAATGGAAAACAAAAAAAACAAACTAATAATAACTCTCATAAATGTTTAATGGCAGAAAATGTCATTACAAATAGACCCTAAGTCTTACAAATGAGCAACTAAACTACTCCTCTATCTCTCTCCTCTCTTGGATCATGAATCCAACCCTTTCCTTATCAAAATCCATTTCATATATAGTGAATGATCCCTATCTACCCTAAGTAGGTTGAAACCAAGGAGCTGCATAGGACCCTCATCCATTTAGGAGTCTTGTTACAAAAGATTCCAACAAAAACCTAACAAATTCTTATTTTTGGGGATCTTGTCTATTGTGATAAATGCCTTTTGAAACAAGTCATTCTGCTTGATCTGGATATGGAACACATGTCCCTCATGTCCAAATAATTGTTAGGAGACCATTCTAACCTTTCCTAACTGCTATAAGTCTTCCCATAGCTCAGATTTTTCAGATTGTTAGAGTTTGCAACGCCATTGAAAGCATGCGCTGAGAACTTTCTTGTAGGTGATGATTTTGAATTTTCTCCCAAACTACGACTAGGTTAGGATGAGTTTTTGTCATCAAATAAAAAACATCATTTTTTCCTCCACACAAAATTTCATAGGAACCCATATTGGCATTCAAAATTTATGATCAAAACAATCCTATGTTGTGTGCTATTTTCTTACAAAATGTCATAAATTACCAGTTCACAATGCCAGTGAGTCCAGAAACTGCGAACTTTCCTAAAGTATCCTTTTTCACTTTTGCAAAGATTCAACACCTAAAATATTATGCTGGGATTCCAGACATGCTGCAAAAACTTCATAATATTGATATATAACTAGAGGAAAACACCAAAACTGTTAATTATGGTTTTAAACTCATGGCCATCACCAAAATGTTGTATAGACATATAACATAAACTTTGACCAAAGATTGATGTTTGATTTTTTGTAAGATAAATGTCTTTATCTTTTAGTTCTAGAGCTTCTTTTTGTTTTGTTGACTATGCATAACTACTACTGGAAGAATACTTTATGCAATTTGTTATGATAGCTAGGTGTGTGAAAACATAGCACACAAGAAATTAGAGTTCTAATGACAAAAATGTTTTCTAAAGATCTCCTTGCCAAAGATTTACATACACCACTTTATGAACATCAAGGGTATGAGATAGATAATTCTTCAAACAAGAGGGATAATGGAACAACCACTGGGATTTGTAATAAAAGGGAGACAATTGAAGCTTCTTGCTAATAACAGGGTTTCAACAGCATAAATATTAGTTTGCAGCACTGAGACATAAGAGGGAAAAATATCTATGATGATGATGAGAGCCTAGAGGTATCTCTTGTCACCCTTGTACATATTGTAGAGGAAAAGGAGCCAGAGAATACATCTTCCCCAGATCCTGACGCTCGAATTCAGGGGCTTCCACAAAATGAACAAGAATTCAAGAGTGACTTAGACACTTAGTTTTCCAATGCACCAGAGACCCAAGTGGACAGTCCAAAGGACGATCCAGGGTCAGGCGAAAAAAAGGAAGAAGCTCCACACCAGGAAATTGGTGTATCAATGACTGATGATCAATTAAGTACCGAGCCTATCCCTAATGCCTCAATTTCAATTGGTACTCAACTCCCCAATGAGCGACAAATAGAAGCCGAGCCTTCAAAACATAGGGAGGAAGTTCAAGAACCCAGTCTTGAACAAATATATACCATTGGGATTTTGGAGAATACACTCACCTGGGGAGATCAAAAAATCGTTGAACCTGTGGATGAATTAGACGACATAAACGCCATCTCTTATGACCGAAAAATAAAATATAGCGTGTAGAGAACCACCAAGAAGAGGAGGACCACTCTAGATCACTCCATCCTCATCACCATGGAGGAAAATTTCATAAATACCGATCATTCCAAAGCATACAAACTTATCGCCACAGCGATGGAAATATCAGATGCCACTCTAGACAAAGAAAAAAGGGATGAAGAGGAATTGGTATTTTCCATAAAAGAGTTATAACATCTGCGCCATTTGGAAAATTATTACTAGGATACCACACAAGTCGTGGTGTTCCTAAGGAACGAGTTCCAAGAAACCTATAATAACTTTGCAAATGAGGGGCATTTGTTCACAGCAAGAAGACACCCTCATGGTGTTGACAACTTGTAAAGATATGGAGAGGTGGTATGATAAAGCACACCAATGTGTGGAAAGGATTGACTACATCTGCATCGTTCAGCAAGGCCAAGACGTCAAAGCGCACGACATTCGGGCACTAAGAGATAGTAGCACCGACTGCATAAAGAAATTGGCCACATACTCAATGAGAATGACCCAAGAGCCTCATTAGGAGATCCAAGAAAATTGGGCTGAGTGTGAAAATAATTGGACCAAGGTCAATCGAGCGATGAGAGACATCGACCTTCTGGAATTTGGCACACCAGATGACTTTTTCAACTTGCGTGACATCGTCAAATTACATACCGAACAAGAGTCATCCTAGGCTGCAGAGATAAAAAAGGTGGCGAACATGGCGCCAAGGCAAGTAAAACAGTTCATGAAGCACTTGATCAAGGCTCGGGTAGTGCTACAATAGTTAAGTGCAAAAATAGTCAAATATCGAGCACATGCAGTAGATATCAAGGAGATCCTTTCGGCCCTGATTGATCAGCACAAGTTTCCATACGCTAACACGTGCGAGGATTTTTTTTCCAGTGGTCAGAGTACAACAAGAGTCATCCACTCAAATGAAACCATTAGATTAATTTTGAAGACCAAAAGAAGAAAGCACCATGTGGCAAGTTTTGGTTTACTTAGATTCAATTTAGTTGTTATTTTTAGTTAATTTTATGTTATAAATAAGAGCATCGACTGGTTAATTAGAGGTCGATGGTTGTTGCAAAGACCCTCATTTTTGGTTTTGTTAAGAACTATTCGTAGCTGCCTTTAATTGAGAATTACCTTTTGGGATTAGAGACAAGTTTGTGTTTTTTCATCAAAAGCGTGTATGATTGGATGTGGAGAAGAATTATTTCTTATTTCGTCTCATGAATGAATGTTGTAACGAGTAAGAACTACTAAATTTGTTGATAAGTTTTCTGATGCAATGTTTTACAGTTCTTTTTTTTAATGATGAAGAAAAATCGTTGTCTTATTATGTGATCGATGATTAGAGTTGAGTGAATTATTTTACTTGTCATTGTTTATTGCATGCATGTTTTCTTCTGATAAATTGTTTCTCAGTCAATAATTAAAATACCAGCACGATTAATGTAATAGTACTATGCCTGTGGTAGAGAATCATTGTTTGCATTCTAGAGTGAAAAGGTTATCCCAAGCTCAGCCTCTTCTCTAGTAGTTAATCTTGTTCCCACTTTGTTACCTAGTTGGTTTATACGGGATTTTTATCTTATATCAGTCCCACCTAAGAGAAAATACAAAAAGAGAACGTCTGAACCGAAGGAGAAACCTTCAAAAGAGAACGTAAATCCCATTGATTAATTGGCTGGATCACAAGATCTAGAGAATCATTCCACCATTAAACATTACAGAGTCTAATTGGGCCTCATTGGTGGGTTTGGTTCTTGCTATTGAGTTAAAAGGATTTAGGACCCCTCAACAGAAATGGCGCTAGAAGGAGGTCCTGAAGAATGAATGGATGACATGATATTTGACATAATATTTCAAATAGCCGATAGATTCAAAACAACCCACATGTATGGCTAGTCATTCCCAAGACAACCCACACACATTGAGTACTCCTGAAATGAGTAATTCACCCCAGCACGAGGAAGAAAATCTATTCCCTGATATACCTTATGCTCTTCCTCACGAGGAATTGAACTAATTCAGAAGAATCACAAGAGCATACGCCCAACATATTGGTGCGCTGCCCTTAGTTGTGTTACTTCCTCAAAGAAAATAAATAAGAAGACCAGTGGTTGAATCCCCTGACTAGGTTTTTGTGCAAACAGTATAATACCTGAGAGATTTCACTCTCACTGAAATCAAACATCCTCTTAATCTAATCCATGAAACACCAGCCGAAAACTTCTCTGAGCCCGACAAGTTTTCGGAAGAGAAGGGTTTAACTCAGACATGGAAGATAAAAATTACCATGATGAAGAGAGGGGAAACCTGTCGAAGAATAATCAAACTTGGTTGGTCAGAGATTCTTTGGCCATGCATGGCTAAGTACATAACCTCCCCCGACACCCAGACAAGTTACTCCCTAAATTTGACCCTAAAACCTTAGGATTTCCTGAAGACCATATCAAAAAATTCATATTAGCTATCAGATTGATGAATGTCCAACATGAAGACGTAGTTTCCAGGCTGTTCCCCTAAACTTTTGAGAATTCTGCCTCCACGTGGTGTTTTAACTTACCTGTAGGATCCATAACTAGTTGGACGAAGTTTCAAAAGGAATTTCTAAATAAATTTGCAGAAGAAACTACTACAGGAGATTTGATGGCTGAGTTGTTCGTCGCCACCATGAGTTCGAAGGAAAGGGTTAAAGATTTCAATCAAAGATTTACCACCATCTTAAATAAATTCCAGCCCGAAGCTAAACCTACTCAGGACTTGCAAATCAAAGTATACATTAATTCTCTCCCAGCTTCTATTTCCATGTTTGTTAAGAAGGCTGCCAAACAAACCCTAGATGAGAATTTTGAAGAAGCCAAAATGATAGAGTTCCAAATGAAAGGATGCAAAGAAGGCCAAGTCTTGTTTGTTAAGAAAGAAGTTCATCCTCCTCTCAGGAGAGGACTCATGTTGACTAGAACCCCAGGGAAACAAACAGAACAAGCTCCTGAAAAGGGAAGTAGGGACATAGAGGACCTACAATGCATGGTCAAGAAGTTTTCAAATGAGATCATAGACATGAAGAGATGTGCAGGAGAGGGAAACCAAGGCCAAAGGCCCTATAAACCTTTTTTCAAAATAAATCCACCATTCAAATAAATTGAACCTCCCCCAACCAAGTTAAACATCGATTTGGGAAATGTAGCATCCGACTCTTTATGTACTTATCATCAAGAGAATCACTATGAAAGAGACTGCCCTCAATGGCTGCATGCCATAATTTGATGGCCAACCAATTTCTAGACGAAGTCTCCCTAACCAAACAATCAAGCAGATTGGTTATGAATATCGTCGATCATGAAGAAGTTGTTCCACTAGAAGAACAACCATGTTGATATGGGACCCTGAACTACCAATGCCTTCTAATGACTTATTTGAGGTTCAGGAACCACCCGTAGAAGTCTTGGATGTGAAAACATGAAGTAGGGGTCAACCTGTCTCAAATGAACTTACTACAACCCCAAATTCGGGAGGAAAACCAGCTCTCGATCACACGAAAGAACCTTTTTCTCCCCGAAGAAACCCTATAAATAGCCATACATGAGAATTGCCCAAGATAGATTACAACATAGTAGAATATTTGAAGAAGTTGAAGGCAAATATATCAATCATGGACATGTGTAGAATCCCTCAACAAAAATACTTTATGCTACAAGCATTGAAATCAGTAGAAAATCCTACAACAAGCACTGACCAAGGAAGAAATATAACTCCCAAAGATCTAGGGAATAAACCAACTGTGAACGTCTGCTCTGAAGATAATAAGGGAAAACCTTTTGTTCCACCATTCCTTTTAACATTTGAAGTCTTCAACAGAAACCTCCACAACTGTTTGGTGGACTCAGGAGCATATTCTAATGTTATGCCACTGTCTATCTAAAAAACATTAAGCGTAGTTCCTCTCAAAAGTGATAAACATGTGATACAACTAGACAGAACCCTGGTCAAGGTCATGGGATAACTCAAAGATGTGATGATCATAATAGCGATGTACCCTAAATTCTTGCAAGTGATTGACATCATTGTAGTGGATATCCTAGAAGCTTATGGATTGTAATTAAGTCGATATTGGTCAGAGAAGTTAAATGGATACTTTAGTACAAAATGAGCTCACCTTTGTCTTCCATTAAAGGGACACACAAATATGATTAGGATTGATAGGGAAAGATATCTAAAACACATTGTCACTGACTTAGAAATCCTTAATGAACCCTCGTTGACATATTTTCCCGTGCTAGGAAATTATTCCTGTGACTCTCATTTCGGCAATTTCTCCCCCCTCTCATTTGATGTCCCTCTTACTCAAAACTCT
>JASDQU010686757.1:87647-109329 GCA_032191745.1 Picea mariana
AAATTTGTCGTGAGCGTATGGCCAGCAGGATGACACTTGTGAGGCATGTTTCATGACCAGGCCCTTTGGATCATTCTTGTGGAATCGGTTGGTCTAGAATCTGAAATATAATTGGCTCAACCCTTCTTGTTTGGCTTGAGTGGTGTCCTTCACCATGTAGAATCCTACACGGAAACCATAGGGTATGAATGCCCTTTTCTTGTCCTTGACTAGAGTGGCATTATAGCCTTGCAGGATGGTCTAGTAGCATATCTCTCGCACTAAAATCTGGTCAGGGCCATGCGCTGGCCGAAGATGAGGTTCTCTGGTGGCCCCAAATACCCTAATGTAGGTATCACACTTGTCCAGATACCATTGGCCGACCTTTGATATCATCTTTTTGGCTGCAGATGATAGTCTTAGGATTTTTTATTGAAAAGAATAAAATAAATAAGCGATATGAATTCATCACAGATGAGGGAGTAGGATTTTTTATACCTGTTCTCACATAAGATGTTGAAATATACGTGAAATGGGAGCTCTACGAGGTTCCAACTTAGGTTCATGCTGGTGAAAACGTTTTTGGCACACATGAAATCAAGTAGATATGAATCCATGTAGAATGTTGGTGTCTCTCCTTCCTTTGGCGTCTGAGCCTTTTGTATGCAGATGCTAAGTTTCTTAGAAATGATGGCTCCCTAGTTGAAGATGCTCCCGAAAATGGCCACTGTGTAAGATAGAGGCATCCATGCCTCTGAAAACCTATAGCAGTCCTTCTCTCCATATAATCGACAGATGAGAGACAATAGGTAGATGTATGGCTCCCTTAGGTTGGCCGTCTGGTACCATCCGGTGCTCTGGTTGGTGTATTTCTTATATTCTCTCCACCATGTCGCCATTACCCGGCTAGTGTCATGGCGCTTGTAGAATTTTACGAAAAAATTTGTGTTTAGTCGCTCCTTAGGGTCTCTAATCTTGTAATACTTATGGACCTCTACTGGAAGGAGGAACCCAACACATACACCTGTGCCATCATTTATTAAACACTTATGTCTGTCTGTGTGGTTGATGAGCCACTGCATAAGTTCTATACAGGGAAACACAGGGGTTATTCTTGGTACCATGTGCAGGTATGAACCTCGAATATTTGAGAACACCTAGTCGTCAAGCACTCTCAAATCTAGGTCATTGTGTGGGATGTATTCTAGGAATTCCTCCCTGCTGATCTTTTTGAAGAGTTATCCCCAATATGAGAGTGTCATCTTGGTCCCTGTGCTTGCCTCTATGTTTCCAAAGTCTGGAGGTGGAATGAAAACCTTCTTTGTAGATGTATTAATAACTGGTTTCAGCCTCAGAGTGTATTCCAATTGTTTTGCGACCCCTGGAGAGGAACCTTCACCTACCTTAGGCTCCTTCATCTTCGGTGCCCTCAGTGATTGTCTAGTGTTTGGATTCCTTGGTGGCATTGTTCCTGCAACTAAGAAATCAAAGTTTAGATACTATGAAAAGAACGTAACTGGATAACAAATATATAAATTGTAGCCACATAAAAATCACAGACTTGTATACATACCTTTAGAGATTCCTAAACCTGGTTATTTGATACTCATGGGAACTCTCTAGCTTTCGAATTACTTGTCTCGCTTTCTTCGGATGCTATGAAACTTCTTTGCGCACATAATGGTTTCATTTATAATGGCTCAATAGAATTTAAACCAGGGAAGAACTTACCACATTGTATCAACCGTTTAATTCGGGTGATGAGTGAAATTCAAAAAAATCTGTCGTTGAATCTTTGCAACTTAAATATATCGTGGGTTGACGACAAAGGCATGGAGGGTGATGTGGTCTATCAGTAATTTCAAACAAATGTTTTTATTCACACATGAAGTAGAAACTAATGCGAGATTTGGTATTAATTAACCCCTTAAATGCTCAAAATCTAATCATATCTAACTCTAAAACGTCCCATCATGTTGCTTTCTCAATGGGTGGATTGGGGATCAACGCTCAACTATGAATGTTTTCGTCGATGTCCCTCACAAAATATTCGACGCCGATCAACATCATTGTACAATGATGACATGGAAAAAATGACTCGAAGTTGACTTGGACCTGGGGAACACAGATTGGCTCGGTGTAAAACTAGGTTGTATGGTTCTCTAATTTGGAAAAGACACGTGGCGTTGAAGATAGGGGGCTTAATCCGTGTGTATCAATCAGAGTCAGGGTTTTCATTAAGTCATTTGGTTTAAAACATACCTTAATTGGCGATGCTGAAAATTATCTGGGATTGATGATACCTATCACATGTTTTTATATGAATTAGCTTCCTTGCAAAAGTCTCGATGCTGAAGTACATCAAGGATCGACGATCGGGGGGAACTATTTAGTGTGGTCAGAATTATCATTGCAATTCTTTTAGGTCTTCCCCGATTCCAATAAGTGCATTGGGTAACGACTATCAATTATATTGTTTCCTTCCTCGTTAACATCTAATCCCTTTGTCTCTTACCGATGTCGAAGAGGAATCGGCTATCAGGGATATCCTTATGCATAAATTTGGCACGAACAACACTTACTTCTATTTATGCCGATGAAGATCAATGCTCGGTGAATGAGGTTTCCTGAGTSGCTCTTTTCTTTCTAAGAATTCCTTTTGATGACGAATCTTGAGCGCGTCGGGTGAAGTGTTTTGGCTATTGATTATTTATTTAAGTGTTAAGCCTTTTTGATTCAGGGGGTTTTATAAAGTTAAACAAACTTGAATATATAATGAGAGTCAAAAGAACAATAAAATACAAAACATTTCTCAAAAGGAAATCGAATCAGATAGTGCAAAGATCAAGTGGTACCCAAAAACGTAAAAAAATTGACATAGGATTTTTAGGGTGTGTTGAGTGCTAAAAAAATGGCGACTTACTAGGAGAAAGAAGAATCTTTGCTCCTCCCTCGGGCTCGACTGATGCAAAAGATGGTGAAGAAATTAACTGGTTTTTATCAGATCCCCTTTCACCCTTGTATTTGAAATTCCCCAGTTGACACATCTGGGCTTGCCTGTGGGGTTTCCAACCTTTATTAAGCATTCGTTTCCTTGTAACCCTAACTCATAACCCCTTTGACCATATTCTAGTAAAGTGTTCACTGGCACTAGGCCTTTTAGTTACCCTTATTCATTTGCTATGGTGTTTCTCTACTGCCAACAAGCGTCCATAGCCCTGATGGAGTCACCCTAATGTCACAGACCTTGCTCCATTTCTGCCAAGTGTCAATAGCCCTGACGAAAGTATCTGCAAACCCTCTCCTGTTGTGCTCTCATTCGATATATTTGATTTTATTTTTTGACAGAATGCCCTGAGCGAGTGGAAGAGGAGGACATCTGTTATTTGCAAGAATGAGATGGTTCAGGTGAAATTTGTATAGATCTGTTTCTGAGGTACATGTAGTCCTTTCTAGATTATTGTCTTTTCCTTAAGGTTTTCACCAAACCACCAAGCAGACACTTCCGCGTTTCTCTAAAGTTGTTCATCTACGCAGGTTAGATAGAGAATCCCTTGAAACAATTGCGGGTTCCCCAACGTTTCTTGTGTTGTATGTGAGTGACGAGTTAGGAACATAGTTCTCCATGTTGCATTATTTGAGGACAACCATTGTCTTGATAAACACAATATTAAAAATCTCAAAAGAACAATCGCAAAAGATAAAACAAAAAATGTATAAATGAAAAAGATAAATCGACATATCTAAAGTAAACATCGTGGAAACATAGACACAATATATATATATTTTAATGGAAATATTGTTTTAGGGATTGGCCATTCACTGGGAGGGTGTCAGGTGAACCCCTTAGATTCTTTAGTTGGTACATTCCTAACTCAATATTCTTGGCCACCTGGAAAGGTTCGAGCCATAGATTCTAAAACTTAGAATGTTTTCCTTTAGGCTCATTTGCTCTTTCACATTTTAGGACTAAGTCTCCTACCTCAAAATTTTTCTCTTTAGCCTTATGCTTATCAAACCACCTTTTAACTATCTACTGGTGAGTTATGAAATTTTATTTATCTTTCTCCCTTTCTTCTTCTAGAATGAGCAAGGTGTCAATTCTTTGTTGTATGACTAATGAAGGTTGTCCTCTAGAATCCTGAGCAAGTTGAAGAGATGGAAGATAAAGCCCATTTGGGAGAATGGCTTCTTGTCTGTTTACCAAAAAGTATGAGGAATTCCATATAGCTTCTTTGGGTATGACTCTATCAACCAATAAAGCATTATGAAGTGAATTGTGTGAATTCCTCTGGTTGTCTGCAACTATTTTCTTTAGTATTCTCACTAGGTTCTTATTAGTTGATTCTGCCACTTTGTTTCCTTGTGGATAATAGTTTGCATAGTATCTAATTATGATTCCTTTGTCTAGGGAAAAATCTATTAATAAGGTGGAAGAAAAGTAAGTTGCATTATAAAAAAAAAGGACAGAAGGTACACCGAACCTAGTGATCAGTTGTTGTTCTATGAATTGAATCACCACCTTCTCATTTACGTGAGTTAGAGGGATGGCCTCCGCCCATTTTGTGAAATAGTCTATGGCATTCAGTATGTACCTATGTTGTTTTGAGGAACTTGGTGTAATTTCTCCTATGATATCTAAATCCCACTGCTCAAATGGACTAGAAATAACCACCGGTTGAAGTGGGACAAGTGCTCTCTTCTCCCTTCCAACACTTATTTGAAAAATCTTATAGTTTCTAGCATATGTGTGAGTGTCTTTGAATAAATTAGGCCAATAATAGCTAGCTATCAATATCTTATGAGTGGTGATTTTTCCTGCAAAATGTCCACCAATGGGACCATCATGGAGCTCTTTCAGAACTTTGTCTGCATCTTCACGTTCGAGACATCTTAGAAGTACCCCATCATAATTAACCCAGAAGAGTACTAAATTTATGAGGTGATATTGCGTGGATTTTAAGCTCAGAGATATTATTTCCCTAGGGTTTAGGTTTTTTGGGCAAGCCCCATGGTGTAGGAGATAATTTAGTTTCTCGTACCAAGAATCTTTCCTTGGGGAGAGGTATGAAGCTTCACCACACCATAATGCCAATTCATTCTCCCATCTAGGGTCATCATTTACTTAGTCCTGAGCTTCGACTGCTAGTTTTCATAATCCTTGTCTCTTAACTAGTTTAGCAGGTTTTATATATAGATCAAATTCTTGGACTACTTCCATCCAGTTTCCTCTTCTTTCCCCCATCTCCTGTTCAGTAAATAGGGATCATATTGCAGGGTGAGGCACGATTACTTTGGTATGGTTCTTGAGGATGTATGATCTGAAGTGTTTTACTGCCTTGTATACTGCATAGACCTGCTTATGTATAGAAGGGTAATTTATTCCCCCCCCCTGGATATTAGTTCTCATGAATGACACCAAGACCTCATGGTTGTCATCATCCTTCTGAGTTAATACTGCGGCTAATGATTGGTTGGAGGCGAAAGTATAGAGGAAGAAATCTTTATTGAAATCGGGACTTCGCATCACTAGGGCTCGAGATATTGCAGTCTTAATATTTTTGAAAGAATTTTTTTTTTTCATCATCCTAATTAAATTTAACAACTTTATGAATCATTTTTTGTAAGGGTTTGATAGTTTCTGCAAAATCGGGGGTGAACTTCCTCACAAAATTGATTTTCTCAAAGAACGATTGCATAGCCTTTTTGTTGTGAGGTAAGGGAAGTTGAAATATAGCCTTAATCCTCTCTGGATATATGTGAATGCCTACTTGAGATGTAATGTGGAATAACAAATTACCTTCTTGGACATTGAAAATAGTTTTCTTAGGGTTTAAGGATATATCGTATTTCCTACACCTTTCGAAAATCTGGGTTAAATGTTGGATGTGATCTTCTCTATTCTTTGAATAAATAGTCATGTAGTCCAAGTAAACTACTACACACATGTTGATTAGTCCCAAAAATTCTACTTCCATGGCCCTTTGGAAGGTTTCCCTTAGGTTGATTAACCCAAAGGGCATGCGTTTGTAAGCGAAGGTTCCCCACTTGCTTCAGAAGGTAGTTTTCAAGAAGTTTGCTTCTGAAACTAGAACCTGGTTATAACCTGAGAAAGCATCCAGTAAGGAAAAAATATCAGATCTAGATATAGTCTATAGGAGATACTCCATTGGTGGGACTGGGTAGTTGTCCTTTTCTGAAGCTCTGTTGAGATATTTGAAATCTACACATGGGAAAATTTCTCCAGACTCTTTCCTTACAGGAACCCAGTTTTCTACCCAGATAGAGTGTCTAAACTGGAAGATAATTTTGGCATCTATAAGTTTCTTTAACTCCTGACACATGAGGGGCCCCATGGATGGGTGGCATTTCCAGAGGCTTCTGTTGGAAGGGTTTTACTTTAGGATTTAAAGGGATAGTGTATTGAATGATACAGGTATCATAATTTTTCAGATCTCGATAGGGACACAGAAAAACATCTTGATATTGTCTGAAAAGTTTGAGGTAGGCCTTCCATTCCTCTTTAGATATTGTCTTGTCGAGGTTTACATTTTTTGGGTTTTCCGGGGTTCCAATATCTATAGTTTCATGCATGGGACAAGAACTACAATTTTTCGTGTTTTTTGACCCCTGAAATCTTTCCCTTAGGTCAAAAAGGTTTTCTAAATTGTATATTCCTTTCGGTATCGTGTGATACTTCGATTTGTTAGTCAGTTGATCTATCCGAGGATTGGTTCCTGCTAAATGTTCCTGGAATATTTCATCGTCAATATCCAAGTCTTTAAAGTTAACCTGATTGGTCAAGAATTTTCTAATCTATTCATCTCCTTCAAAGACCTTCCAATTAAAAATATTATTGGGAACCAATGGTTTTTAGAGAAATTCTACAATGAACTGGGAGGCTTCATAATCTTCCAGAGGTGATAGCCTTGAAGCACCAGTGGCTAGAGAATCAACAAGAATGTTCTTTTCTCTAGGAATTGTTGTAATGTTGAAAGCTTCAAAATGCTCTATTAGCCTGTGCACTTCCTGTTGGTAATTCTTCAGGTGTGGAGAATTGCAATGTACAATATTTCTTACTTGTCTAACAATGATTTTAGAATCTCCAAAAACTTTCACTTCTTTATCGAACAAGTCCATGGCTTTCTTTAGCCCTTGTACTAGAGCTTCATATTCAGTGGTATTGTTTATGCATTCGAAATCTAATCTACAGGACATGAAATGCCATTTACCTTTTGGATCAATGAGGATGCACCCCACCCCAGATACTTCTTGCGATTTAGAGCCATCAAAGTATAAGGTCCAAACTTGTGGGTAGAACCTATCATCTTCATCTTTCTTGTCACCTTCCTTTTTGGCTCTTGTTTGTTCTATGATTTATAATGCAGGATCTTGGCAGAAAAGGGTTTCCTCTACCGCCGTTGAAAATTTGTCTTGAAAAATCATTTAAGAGTTTTGAGTAAGAGGGACATCAGATGAGAGGGGGGAGAAATTGCCGAAATGAGAGTCACAGGAATAATTTCCTAGCACGGGAAAATATGTCAACGAGGGTTCATTAAGGGTTTCTAAGTCAGTGACAATGTGTTTTAGATATCTTTCCCTATGAATCCTAATCATATTTGCGTGTCCCTTTAATGGAAGACAAAGGTGCGCTCATTTTGTACTAAAGTATCCATTTAACTTCTCTGACCAATATTGACTTAATTACAATCCATAAGCTTCTAGGATATCCACTACAATGATGTCAATCACTTGCAATAATTTAGGGTGCATCGCTATTATGATCATCACATCTTTGAGTTATCCCATGACCTTGACCAGGGTTTCATCTAGTTGTATCACATGTTTATCACTTTTGAGAGGAACTACGTTTAATTTTTTTCAAATAGACAGTGGCATAACATTAGAATATGCTCCTGAGTCCACCAAACAGTTGTGGAGGTTTCTGTTGAAGACTTCAAATGTTAAAAGGAATGGTGGAACAAAAGGTTTTCCCTTATTATCTTCAGAGCAGACGTTCACAGTTGGTTTATTCCCTAGATCTTTGGGAGTTATATTTCTTCCTTGGTCAGTGCTTGTTGTAGGATTTTCTACTGATTTCAATGCTTGTATCATAAAGTACTTTTACTGAGGGATTCTACACATGTCCATGATTGATATATTTGCCTTCAACTTCTTCAAATATTCTACTATGTTGTAATCTATCTTGGGTGATTCTCATGTATGGCTATTGATAGGGTTTCTTCGGGGAGAAAAAGGTTCTTTCGTGTGATCGAGAGCTGGTTTTCCTCCCAAATTTGGGATTGTAGTAAGTTCATTTGAGACAGGTTGACCCCTACTTCATGTTTTCACATCCAAGACTTCTACGGGTGGTTCCTGAACCTCAAATAAGTCATAAGAAGGCATTGGTAGTTCAGGGTCCCATATCAACATGGTTGTTCTTCTGGCGGAACAAATTCTTCATGATCGACAATATTCATAACCAATCCACTTGATTGTTCGGTTAGGGGGATTTCGTCTAGAAACTGGTTGGCCATCAAATTATGGCATGCACCCATTGAGGGTAGTCTCTTTCATAGTGATTCTCTTGATGATAAGTACATAAAGAGTCGGATGCTACATTTCCCAAATCGATGTTTAACTTGGTTGGGGGAGGTTCAATTTCTTTGAATGGTGGATTTATTTTGAAATTTTTTTTATAGGGCCTTTGGCCTTGGTTTCCCTCTCCTGCACTTCTCTTCATGTCCATGATCTCATTTGAAAAATTATTGACCATGCATTATAGGTCCTCTATGTCCCTACTTCCCTTTTCAAGAGCTTATTTTGTTTGTTTCCCTGGGGTTCTAGTCAACATGAGTCCTCTCCTGGGAGGAGGCTGAAATTCTTTCTTAACAAACAAGACCTGGCCTTCTTTGCATCCTTTCATTTGGAACTCTATCATTTTGGCTTCTTCAAAATTCTCATCTAGGGTTTGTTTGGCAGCCCTCTTAACAAACATGGAAATAGAAGCTAGGAGAGAATTAACATATACTTTGATTTGCAAGTCCTGAGTAGGTTTAGCTTCGGGCTGGAATTTATTTAAGATGGTGGTAAATCTTTGATTGAAATATTTAACCCTTTCCTTCAAAATCATGGTGGCGACGAACAACTTAGCCATCAAATCTCCTATAGTAGTTTCTTCTGCAAATTTATCTAGAAATTCCTTTTGAAACTTCGTCCAACTAGTTATGGATCCTACAGGTAAGTTAAAACACCACGTGGATGCAGAATTCTCAAAAGTGTAGGGGAACAGCCTGGAAACTACGTCTTCATGTTGGACATTCATCAATCTGATAGCTAATATGAATTTTTTGATATGGTCTTCAAGAAATCCTAAGGTTTTAGGGTCAAATTTAGGGAGTAACTTCTCTGGGTGTCAGGGGAGGTTATGTACTTAGCCATGGATGGCCAAAGAATCTCTGACCAACCAAGTTTGATTATTCTTCGACAGGTTTCCCCTGTCTTCATCATGGTAATTTTTATCTTCCATGTCTAAGTTAAACCCTTCTTCTTCCGAAAACTTGTCGGGCTCGGAGAAGTTTTCGGTTGGTGTTTCATGGATTAGATTAAGAGGATGTTCGATTTCAGTGAGAGAGAAATCTCTCAAGTATTATACTGTTTGCACAAAAACCTGGTTGGGGGACTCAACCACTAGTCTTCTTATTTGTTTTCTTCGAGGAAGTAACACAACTAAGGGCAACGCACCAATATGTTGGGCGTATGCTCTTGTGATTCTTTTGAATTAGTTCAATTCCTCGTGAGGAAGAGCATAAGGTATATCAAGGAATAGATTTTCTTCCTCGTGCTGGGGTGAATTACTCATTTCAGGAGTACTAAATGTGCGTGGGTTGTCTTGGGAATGACTAGCCATGCATGTGGGCTATTTTGAATCTACCGGCTATCTGAAATATTATGTCAAATATCATGTCATCCATTCATTCTTCACGACCTCCTTCTAGCACCATTTCTGTTGAGGAGTCCTAAATCCCTTTAACTCAATAGCAAGAACCAAACCCGCCAATGAGGCCCAATTAGACTCTATAACGTTTAATGGTGGAATGGTTCTCTAGATCTTGTGATCCGACCAATTAATCGATGGGATTTACGTTCTCTTTTGAAGGTTACTCCTTCAGTTCAGATGTTCTCTTTTTGTATTTTCTCTTAGGTGGGATTGATATAAGATAAAATCCGGTATAAACCAACTAGGTAACAAAGTGGGAACAAGATTAACTACTAGAGAAGAGGCTGAGCTTGGGATAACCTTTTCACTCTAGAATGCAAACAATGATTCTCTACCACAGGCATAGTACTATTACATTAACCGTGCTGGTATTTTAATTATTGACTGAGAAACAATTTATCAGAAGAAAACATGCATGCAATAAACAATGACAAGTAAAGTAATTCACTCAACTCTAATCATCGATCACATAATAAGACAACGATTTTTATTCATCATTAAAAAAAAGAACTGTAAAACATTGCATCAGAAAACTTATCAACAGATTTAGTAGTTCTTACTCGTTACAACATTCATTCATGAGATGAAATAAGAAATAATTTTTCTCCACATCCAATAATACATGGTTTTGATGAAAAAACACAAACTTGTCTCTACTCCCAAAAGGAAATTCTCAATTAAAGGAAGCTATGGAATAGTTCTTAACAAAACCAAAAATGAGGGTCTTTGCAACAACCATCGACCTCTAACTAACCGGTTGATGCTCTTATTTATAACATAAAATTAACTAAAAATAACAATTAAATTGAATCTAAGTAAACCAAAACTTGCCACATGGCGCTTTCTTCTTTTGGTCTTCAAAATTCATCTAATGGTTTCATTTGAGTGGATGACTCTTGTTTTACTCCGACCACTGGAAAAAAAGATCCTCGCACGTGTTAGCATATGGAAACTTGTGCTGATCAATCGGGGCCGAAAGGATCTCCTTGATCTCTACTGCATGTGCTCGATATTTGACTATTTTGGCACTTAACTATTGTAGCACTACCCGAGCCTTGATCAAGTGCTTCATGAACTGTTGTACTTGCCTTGGCACCATGTTCGCCACATTTTTTATCTCTGCAGCCTAGGATGACTCTTGTTCGGTATGTAATTTGATGATGTCGCGCAAGTCAAAAAAGTCATTAGGTGTGCCGAATTTTAGAAGGTCGATGTCTCTCATCGCTCAGTTGACCTTGGTCCAATTATTTTCACACTCAGCCCAATTTTCTTAGATCTCCCGATGAGGCTCTTGGGCCATTCTCACCGAGTATGTGGCCAATTTCTTTATGCAGTCGGTGCTACTATCTCTTAGTGCCCGAATGTCGTGCGCTTCGACGTCTCAGCCTTGCTAAATGATGCAGATGTAGTCAATCCTTTCCACACATTGCTGTGCTTTCTCATACCACCTCTTCATATCTTTACAAGTTGTCAACGCCATGAGGGTGTCTTCTTGCTGTGAACAAATGCCCCTCATTTGCAAAGTTATTATAGGTTTCTTGGAACTCGTTCCTTAGGAACACCACGACTTGTGTGGTATCCTAGTAATAATTTTCCAAATGGCACAGATGTTATAACTTTTTTATGGAAAAGACCAATTCCTCTTCATCCCTTTTTTCTTTGTCTAGAGTGGCATCTGATATTTCCATCGCTATGGAAATAAGTTTGTATGCTTTGGAATGATCGGTATTTATGAAATTTTCCTCCATGGTGATGAGGATGGAGTGATCTAGAGTGGTCCTCCTTTTCTTGGTGGTTCTCTACATTCTATATTTTATTTTTCAGTCATAAGAGATGGCGTGTATGTCGGCTCCTTCATCCATAGGTTCAATGATTTTTTGATCTCCCCAGGTGAGTGTATTCTCCAGAATCCCAATGGTATATATTTTTTCAAGACTGGGTTCTTGAACTTCCTCCCTATGTTCTGAAGGCCCGACTTCTATTTGTCGCTCATCGGGGAGTTGAGTACTAATTGAAATTGAGGCATTGGGGGTAGGCTCGGTACTTAATTGATCATCAGTCATTGATACACCAATTTCCTGGTGTGGAGCTTCTTCCTTTTTTTCGCCTGACCCTGGATCGTCCTTCGGACTGTCCACTTGGGTCTCTGGTGCATTGAAAAACTAAGTGTCTAAGACACTCTTGAATTCTTGTTCATTCTGTGGAAGCCCCTGAATTCGAGTGTCAGGATCTAGGGAAGATGTATTCTCTGGATCCTTTTCCTCTACAATATGTACAAGGGTGACAAGCGATACCTCCAGGCTCTCATCATCATCATAGATATTTTTCCCTCTTATGTCTCAGTGCTGCAAACTGATATTTATGTTGTTGAAACCCTATTATTAGCAAGAAGCTTTAATTGTCTCCCTTTTATTACAAATCCCAGTGGTTGTTCCATTATCCCTCTTGTTTGAAGAATTATCTATCTCATACCCTTGATGTTCATAAAGTGGTGTATGTAAATCTTTGGCAAGGAGATCTTTAGAAAACATTTTTGTCATTAGAACTCTAATTTCTTGTGTGCTATGTTTTCACACACCTAGCTATCATAACAAATTGCATAAAGTATTCTTCCAGTAGTAGTTATGCATAGTCAACAAAACAAAAAGAAGCTCTAGAACTAAAAGATAAAGACATTTATCTTACAAAAAATCAAACATCAATCTTTGGTCAAAGTTTATGTTATATGTCTATACAACATTTTGGTGATGGCCATGAGTTTAAAACCATAATTAACAGTTTTGGTGTTTTCCTCTAGTTATATATCAATATTATGAAGTTTTTGCAGCATGTATGGAATCCCGGCATAATATTTTAGGTGTTGAACCTTTGCAAAAGTGAAAAAGGATACTTTAGGAAAGTTCGCAGTTCCTAGACTCACTGGCATTGTGAATTGGTAATTTATGACATTTTGTAAGAAAATAGCACACAATATAGGATTGTTTTGATCATAAATTTTGAATGCCAATATGGGTTCCTATGAAATTTTGTGTGGAGGAAAAAAATGATGTTTTTGATTTGATGACAAAAACTCATCCTGACCCAGTCGTAGTTTGGGAGAAAATTCAAAATCATCACCTACAAGAAAGTTCTCAGTGCATGCTGTCAATGGCGTTGCAAACTCTAACAATCTGAAAAATCTAAGTTATGGGAAGACTTCCAGTAGTTAGGAAAGGTTAGAATGGTCTCCTAACAATTATTTGGAAATGAGGGACATGTGTTCCATCTCCAGATCAAGCAGAATGACCTGTTTCAAAAGGCATTTATCAGAATAGACAAGATCCCCAAAAATAAGTTTGTTAGGTTTTTGTTGGAATCTTTTGTAACAAGACTCCTAAATGGATGAGGGTCCTATGCATATCCTTGGTTTCAACCTACTTAGGGTAGATAGGGATCATTCACTATATATGAAATGGATTTTGATAAGGAAAGGGTTGGATTCACGATCCAAGAGAGGAGAGAGCTAGAGGAGTAGTTTAGTTGCTCATTTGTAAGACTTAGGGTCTATTTGTAATGACATTTTCTGCCATTAAACATTTATGAGAGTTGTTATTAGTTTGTTTTCTTTGTTTTCCATTTCTTTTTTATCTTCTTGCTTGAATATATTGCAGGTTTTGAGGATCATAGCTTCCATTGATTGAATGATTCATGAACAACAAAGGATCTGTTGTAGCTTGCCTATTAAATCATTGTTTTTTGTTTTCATTATGCTTTTACTCATCATTATATATCCCCCTTTTTTGGTATACAATTTGATTTCCTTTGAACTGTAGGATGTTATAACTCCATTCCTAATGGAATGCTTCCATAGACAATTTGTTTCCTTCTCTCTTTCTTTCCTACTCTTACCGATCCACCTACTCAAACCATTCAATCCATTTATATTCTGATGGGTACTAGGCTTACACCTACAATAGTCTAGGTATGACTTCTAGTGATAACATGTACCCTTCATGAGCATTATTTGGTGCATACTACTACTATTTTTGGATGAGGGAGAATTTCTTTGAAGAGGCTAATGTCCACAAAATTTGATATGGTCAACCATGGATTGAGGATAGATCTAACTAATTCATTATTATAATATTTATTTGACTTGTCATGGAGTTAGTTAGCAAATAATCATATTTTATTATATAAGAGAAGAGGCTCGCTCTATAAAGAAGAGTTCTCTCTATCCATTGTAAAGGGTGGAGAATTTGGGTATTTAGGAGCTCTCCTCTCGGGCTACATTTTAAAACATTTTGGTAAGATTAATGGAGAATTTGAGGTATATTTTCATTTGATGTGAGGCTTTATTGTGCACTCATGTTTTATGTTTTGATTTTGTATTAAGAAATCCTTGTAACATGTTGTGATTGCCATTGTAATGAACCATGCTTCATTTTGGATAGAGTAATGTGAGGTTTCAACTCTATTATTTCTATTGTGAATATATTAGCCGACATGATTGCTATTATTGGTTCCTGGAGTCTTAACTAGGATGGGTCTTCAATCTTTTGTCAAATTTAGGCAATGAAAATAATTAATTGCATATGGATTTATCACTTAACAATCTTTTCCACAATAAGATATTTGTTAATGCGTAACACAAGTATTTATAATAAATTTATAAAAAATGAACTATTCTTACTTACATAGACTTCATTAACACTTTAAAAAGAAATTAATCCAATTAAGTAAATTCATACATTCATAAAAATAATCATACACTTTGAAATTCATACATTCATCAATAAAAAAGTGTGCCATGAAACACACACACACACACACACACACACACATATTCAACATCATCTAAATTGTACATTTTTTACAAAATGGCACCTCGTTAACAATATACAAAATGACAGCAAGTGCCCTAACATAAAAAACAACCATATTGTGGCCTAGATACAAAATGGAAGCCATTGGTCACTCATTGACCACTTCTACCCTGGCCACCCTTAGGATCATCCTGAAAATCAATCTTTCTTCTCTTGCTAGAAAAAACATCTGTAGTGGTTTTTGGCCTGGGAGTGGTTCGTCGCTCGAGAGACTACACAAAGAAACAGATTGTTATAATTTTTTTCCACAATGAATTAAAATAATTACAAAATGATACCTTGTAATTCAACATAAGACAACTCACCGTAGATGGTACTAGAAATCATGAGGGTGTTACCCTCCTTTGCGACCCTAATCTCTCAGCAATTCCACCATGTGTCAGTTAAAAGGATCGAATCATGAAATTTAAACAAATATCCATAAATCAATTCCATTCATGATACATAAAATTGATTATCAACACATTATATAACCATGAATATCTCAGGCCTTGATGGAGAGTCACTGACATATGGAGCACTCAATTGTACAACCTACTTCAAGGTAACCTTTGTGGCAACCTCGATGGTGGTTCATATGTGAATGGTAGTGGGGGTGGGTGGCATACGGGTGCATCCACTGTGGATGGATGCAATGGAATAGGTGGTGCAGATGGGTGAACTGCAGGTGAATCCTTTGAGGATGCATGGAATAAGAAAGATGATGGGAGTGGGGGATGATGGACCCCCACAGACTGTACAAGTGATTGAAGAACCCTTGGCATGGATTAAGGTAACCCAAAATATGTGGGAAGGTTCCCAAGGAGTGGAATAGTACTAAAACAAGCAAACATATTATCAACCTGCATACATATTAATAATATTGAACTATTTGTACAAAATAGTAAAATTCAACAACATAAATACAAAAAAATTGATATTTAAACAATATTTAACTCTACACATGATACTTGTGATGCATGTGACTTTTCCATCCCAGGTGAACATTGCTCAACATCGCTTGGACCCACAACCTGTATAAACAAAAGAAAATTAAAAATTTGAGGATGCCATAAAATAAAGAAATCATTGTGGTGAATTTATCAAATGTGACACATACGTGTCTATGGGGTAGACCGATTGACTAGGATGCTTGTACTACTACATAAATGGTGGAGACAAATACTAATGCATCCATGGGTGTAAGAATTGCAAAACAACATACAATAAAATATCGATATAAATACACTTAATACTATATAAATATATAATGATCAAGAACATAAAGCTCTCATGTCTGTTGGCCTCAATAGGTCCATAGCAAGTCTTCCTACAAACTCTATCATCTCTGAGGTTCACATGGATGATTGATATTTCCATGTGCCCTCTCCTCACTCCAATTTTTTGTATGGGGTGAAGTTCTAACCCGTCTATCAATGTCAATGATAGGCACCTCCTGCTAAGATAGTGCAATAAAGCTACCATGTTGCACTAGGCTATGATTCAATGATGATATAGCTACATGTATATGATGTAATCTCTCTGCAACATGAGGATTTTGGGAAGGAGGGTCAGGCCTTCACTTGGGGGGACGATCACCTAACATGAGATCACGCCTAGTATGCTCTCATTCCTATGAAGACCCTCGACCCACCCCATGGAATTCATCAATGTCAAAGTAGTTGACATGGTGACCCATAAGAAAATTTTCCCATAATTTTCTCAAAAAATATAAAGGCACCTCCATGTTATTGCAGGGAGGTTTATAAAATATCATGTACCACCTATCCATCTAGTGTTGGCTAATTTGTGGGTGGATGAACCAGTCAATGAAAATGATTTTCTTATTGATAGGTGGTTGTTTTCTAGTTCGAGGATCAATAAACAAGACATGATTTCTTTTTTTGAAATACCCAAGTCTCTAAATTTGTTTATATCCAATCCAATGTGGTAAAAATCAAGCATTCTAGCCTTGTATTTAGAAATAAAAGTTAATATCCATTGGACACTTGGAATGGACCTCACAATGACATCCAATGAAGTGGCCAATGACTCTCTGCTTGGATCTCTCATGCCCCTTAATTCATTTACAATTGTTCTCAATATGGCCAAACCCTCATCAACTTGTGTGTCTATGTTGGGTGGTTGTGGTGGGTTGGGGTTTTCCATGGCTTGGTCTTCTTGTATGTGGTTTACATTGTCTCTAGGTTCCATTTTATAATATATGCTACAATAAAAAAAACCATAAAAATAATCAAATTTCTTGTAAATTCTCTATAGTTATTTTGAAATGGAAAATGTTAGGATATAGAAGAGGTTTCTCTCTCTAAATTTTCTAGATGAGATTTCTCTATAATATTACAAAATTATATAATTTATATTCTTTTAGAATATGTTAAATTAATTGAATAAAAGTATAAATTACTAAATTGGGAGGAAAAGAAGAGAAATCAAACATACTTGGCTTGACTAGGACATGGTGGAAATGTTTTAACTTTCCTCCTCTTATCTCTTTGCTCAATGAAGTTAAAAACATGAGCATGATGTGTGAAAATGGGAACAAATTGCACCCACGGCTGGTTAAAAATGGTATAACAGAGGAATCTGTGTGCATTCTTAGGTACACATGCACGTTCTTAGGAAGGCACATGCATTCCTACCAACGAGCCTTCATGGAAAGTTGAGTGGAGTTTCAATATTTTCCAAACCTATAGAATCAAGAACATGTGCACGTTCCTAGGCACACACACATGTTACTGTGAGTGAATGTTCCCGCTGACCTCCTTGCCACTTTTCCCCCCACCAAATTTGGGCACACACCCTTGAATCCTATTTCCTTTAAAGAAGTTGTTCAAAACATATCCTCTACCCTTTTAGATTGCAATATTTTTTAATCGAGGCTTCCTATTGTGAAGAGATAAGAAGATATTTTGATATTATACACTCATATATTGGATATTTCATAGTTTACCATTGATGGTCAATCTTATGCTGGGCTTTGACCATCATTAGTGGCTCTTCATGAATATATTAACTACATAATTATCTATACCATGACTCGATATTATTCAATTACCATGGTTCTTGTATTTTATCCTTACTTCCATGACTATCATAACTAATCTAGCATGGGTTTGATTTTTGAATCTCCCCTTTCACTTGTGAATTATGTTACAACAATCCACTTGGAAAATCTCTTAAGTGATACATAGTTGAAGTTCAAAAGGGTTTCCTTCCTTGTGATCAAATATTTTGAGATGGGCCTTCATCTTGGTCTATCAAACAAGATAGTTTTACTATGTATAATTCATGATAGACTTATGATGAATATTATGAAAATATAACTTTCCATGGTATATTTTTCTAGCAAACATGCCATTTGTAATATTTTTTCCTAGTAGCCCCATTCTCTCTAGGGGGTAATTTAAATACTATAAATATAAAAGTTGATGGTCATTGAAGAAGAACTATCTAACAACAACTCCAAAATAACAAGTAGATCAATTAAGCATAATAGTATTTACTTTTCCACCCAATCCACCCTCTTAGGGTGTTGATATGAATATGGTTTGAATGCCAACTTCCACTTTTATAGAAATTGTTGACATGATAAAACACTTCTCTAGTATAGTGAAGAGGAAACATGAATATGACCATTCAAATCTAGAATACGAAATAGTGTCATCATCCATTTTGGAGGTAGTAATATCTCCCATGATAATTCACCTCCCATCACTTACAATGGCCCAAATTGATTAGAATGATTCCGAAAAGAAAAAAAGGATAAGAAATATTTAGGTCTATGATGAATTTTTTGGGCATTAACCTCCTTTCAAGAGGTTAGTGCATCCTTGTACTCCATCTTGGGGTGTGTACCACCCATTTTGACTTAATGGTCATGGAAAGTCTCATAATTAAGAGACTTCTTGCAAGAAGGTGTCATGACTATGTTAACCACTTTTTAAGAAATCAAACCTTGGTTTAATATACAACACTACACTACTTTCACTAACCCACTTGGCATCTTATAACTAATAAGTCCAACATATGTTCAATTTTGCATATAATTACTTCAAAGTTCTCGCATATCTCTTTAGAGGTTATAGATGTAACTACATCAATTACTAATCATGGCTAAGTTGAGGTTGTAATTGAAATCTCCCACTTAGACTAAGAGTTATCAAAATGCTTATTAAACCCAAATTTGAATAATTAAAAAAAAATCACGAATATCTGTCAAGTTGATCATGATCAACTCAATGATTGCAACTTTGAATCGAGAAAAAGTATACAAACAATATAATATCAAATCCATATTTTGAATACATAGTATCTAAATTTATAATATTTATGTTTTGATGGGAGTGTATATATCATATATACACATAGCAATTGCATTTATTTCACTCTTTTAATGTTTAGGTACATAAATATATATGATTAGCATTAAAATGTTCTTGGATATTGTTTTATGAACTTTGTTACATAATTTATATTATGAACCAAAGTAGATCCATCTTAACTCCTGATCTATCATGCATCGTGAGGGATCAAATATCTCAAGGCGAAAACTTCCTTTTAGAGTGAAAAATTTGAGGAAATGTTTGCACCTCAAGGGATTTGATCCCTCTCAGTGCATGATAGATCAACAATTAAGATGGATCTACTCTAGTTCCAGTAGCAAGAAGAAACATGAAACTTTTAGATGATAATCTTTATCTATATGTACATGTTTAGATGAACTTGATACTTTGAAATTTACATCATTATGAATCCAAATAATAACAAAGTAACAATGTTTAGTTATAAAGATATTGAATAATGACAAAATGGAATTGTTATGATATTGAATAACATATATACTACATCATATAGTTAAGAAGTGATATTAGGAAAATATTGAATAACTAATATATTACATAGTAATTTATCTCAATCTATATTCTTCATCTTTTCTCTTACACACATCGACACACTTTCTCATATTTTTATATTGATCCTATGGAAATGGAGGTTTAAATTACAGACCATGAAAAAATTCAACTAGAGAGATATTGCAGTAAAAGTGGGACCTTGAGGAATTTTAGACCTCCCAAATGTTTTCACGTTTTATATATCTTAATATTATAATGGTTTTAATGTGCAAATACTAATAGATAAATCACACATAATCAAACATAGTATATGAATTTAACTTATATATCTATTTTGAAATTGGTTTCCACCACGTTATTGCTAAATTAATTTCACTTGATAATTTGCACTATCTCATAGTTGAAATTAATATAGACGATTGATTTCCTTCATATCATTTCTTCAATTAATTAATGGACTGAATAATTTTTCATAGTGATTAATTTCATTCATATCATTTCCTCAATCAATTAATGCATTGAATATTTTTTCATAGTATTATCACTGAAGTCAATGCACCCTATTATTTATGTTAAAATGAATATAATTACTTGATTATGTTAAATTATTTTCATTGTATATCATTTAAATCAATGCATATTTGTTTCATGATGTCATTATCGAAATCAATGCAACTAGTTGCTCTAAATCATTTATCATTGTGTCATCACTAAAATCAATGCATTGCATTGTTTTGCATTATGTCATTATTGAAATCAAAGAAACTAATTGCTCTAAATCATTTTTTATTGTACCATCTCTAAAATAAATGCACCCTGTTGTTTTGTGTTATATCAAATCATTTAGACTTTCTTATTTCTCTAAATATTTTTTTTTAATGTGAAATCAATATCCCATATTGTTTAGAGTTATATCATTATCACTAAAATCAATGCACCCTATTACTTTATGGTATATAATTGTTAAAATGAATACAACTACTTGATTATGTTGATTATTTTTTCATTGTATTATCACTTAAATCAATGCATATTGTTTTGCATTATGTCATTACTGAAATCAATGCAACTATTTCCTCTAAATAATTTTTCATTGTACCATCTCTAAAATAAGTGCACCCTATTGTTTTGTGTTATATCATTGATAAAATAATTTCAACTCCCTTATTTATATAAATCATGTTTTTAATATCAACATTGAAATCAATATGTCATATTGTTTTGTGTTATATGATTCAAATCAATATTCCCTATTTTTTTGTGCTATATCATCGCAGAAATCAATGTAGGTATTCAATGATTGATATTGCATTCTGTTTTAGTTTCCATGATTGGAACATATGAATAGTACAAACCCAAATCTCTTGAATTTTGAAACATTCTTCAGTTTGGAAACTGATTAAAACATAATTATATATCTTGAGAACCCTTTCATCCTCTTCATATTGAACTATTATCCCATTAAATCCCATTATACTTCTTGTTATTTTACATTTGAAACAATTTGAAAATGGATGGATTTTAAAAACATGACTACTTTTATCATATTAGACTCATTACAAAGTAATAATATATATTTTTATATGATACGTAATAAATATGCAATAGCTTGTGTTAAATTTGAAGTCTCCAAACAATAAAAAAGCTTAGTCCTCTAACATAAGTTTGATATTAATCTAGATTTAATATTCATCTTAGTAATTATTTAGGAATAATATTGAAATCTGTAATAATTATTCAAAATATGATACGATGGTTTTCATTGTTTTTATAGTTAGTTATGACTTTAAAAAATATCAACATAATAAAACTCCACGTAAGACTCTAAAAAAAAACCCTAATTAAAAAAAATCCTTCATTTGATTCATGTAAATTCTAGATATCTCATATGTTAATATGGATGATATTCTAAATTGATATTGATATATAAATATATCTTGATATAATGTAAATTAATGTAAATATGATCTCACTTATAAAATAAT
>JASDQU010686758.1:9882-48591 GCA_032191745.1 Picea mariana
TTGTGTCATAAAAGTGTTTGAAAAATTATTCATAACCTTTAAGTTCACTAGCAACAATGTAGCAGAGAGAATATTTTCTCTTGATCCTTCATAAAGTCATTTATTTGCCTTTTCTAATAGAGTTTCATCATAAATACCAGCATTTTCCCCATCCTCATCTGGCTGCGAAAACAAATCTTGGATCATTTGATTTGTCCCATCATCTTCTTCCATGAGATCATTAACTTGATTTGTCCCATCATATTCTTCCATGATATCCTCGGCTTGTACAACATCATTTCTACTAATACTTGGTGGTGCAATATTCTGCAGAAAGTTACAGGGCATCTCTAACTTTATAAAATTACAAACAATCATGCAAAATTAATGTATACTATAACAAACATTCAAACAATATATATACATATATATAGTTTTGTATAAAATTGACAAAATAAAAAAAGATAATGAATATATTGATAATTACCATGGGACAATATTCATTCGATCCGCCATCAATCTGACCATATTTCCTACAATATTTTGTAGTTGTTGCTATTAAAATTCTTACGGGACGTCTGAGGCAACAATTTTTACAAGGGCAATAACATCTACCATCACCCTTTTCACCTTCTTTACTTTTTTCCCCACCTCTAACAACATTCTGCAACATTCTTCCGCACCAAAATACCCTTTCATTGTTATATCAATATTTTCGCAACATCTTTAAATTATCAAATATTTATATTCCAATTTTAGGTCATTATCACCGCAATTGTGATGCACGTGACCTAAAAATATTTATTCTTTTTATTAATATTTTAGGTTATTTTCAACGGTTATTTTTAAGGTTAGGTAAGTCATCACTCTTGCGATGGACAAACTAGATTCATCGTGCTTGCAACGAACATTCACCATAATAATTCAGTCAACTTAGAGTCGTCACGATAGTGACGAATACGGGATGGATTTAGAAAAAATGATATTTTTCTCTTGCATGTTGCGATGAAAGAGTACTTTCGTTGCAAGTGGTCGTCGCAAATTTTTCAATATGTAGTAGTGTATAGCAGGTTCCCCCAAACCCAATGGTATTTTTTCTTTTATACTACTTTCATGAACAAACCTAAGAACCCAAAGGGCAGATACAGCAAAACCAAACGAAAAATTCTGATCAAGGTTCCTTCTAACCTTTTTGGAGGAAGGAACACTCCACCCATAAACTCCGTAGAATGATACCAAAAAAAAGGGGTTAGCTCAACTCAAAGAGCCAAAGAAGTCTCTGAAGAGACCAAAATTGGGGACACTATAAAGCAAAAGATTGAAACATCAACAGTAGTGTGACAAGAGGAAAGACCCCTCGATCCTTCATCAAAACCAACCAACACAACCTTTTCCTTTTCACCACCATTAGGGTACTAACTTTGTAGATATCATTGACCCTAAACAGGTGAGTGCTCTTTTTGGCAGTTCAACCAATATAATTGTATCCCAAATTGAAACAAAAACTTTGGAACCAATTGTTTCAACAGGCTCAAGTAAAGTCCCGGACATCCAAACAGTAGATAAATCTTCCCATCGAAAGGATACCCTTCCTTGAAAAGAACCTTGGGACACTTTGTTATCTTCAAGGATAAAACCATTCAAGTATTCTCTAATTGGGAATCAAATTAGTATGGATTATTAGGAGGATCACAGCCATGTGAGACATGATGAGGGAGAAGAAGTTGGAAACCAAACAGAAAACAAATTTGGGTTTCCAATTTTGGATACCACACAAAATGTCAACATGAAGAACATTCCACTCTCTGCACTACCCACCTTTTATGGTAAAAATAATGAAGACAATCATACCTTCCTATTTGAGTTTGACATATTGTGTAGAATCTACAACTACTTGCAAGATGTCCAGAAATTAAATCTTTTTCCTACCACTCTCAAGGATTATGCACTAAGATGGTTCATGGGGTTAGGAGAGTCCAGTATTAGGTCTTGGGAAGACATGAAATCTATATTTCTTAAAAAATACCAAGACTACTACAAGTCCAAGGATTCTCGTAATGTCATTTTTAAAATTAAATAGTTAGAGGACGAGAGTCTTGAGGATTACATGGAATAGTTTTCTTATACCACATAGAAATCAAAATACCATGACCTTCTAGATGATGCAGTGAGGACTATTTTCCTTAAAGGAATTTTGGAAGAATATATAGAGACACTTAACATGATGGCATCAAATGACATATCCCATAAACTATTTATTGAAATATTTGAAATGTGTAGAAATTACTAGAGGAGTAGAGCCAAAACTTGGAAGAGTGTTTGGGATCCTTATAGTAGAAACCTAAAAATAGTTAGTTCAGGTGGTATTGAAAAGGTAGCGATATGAAACCTATTGGAGAACTTCAAAATTGATATCCTAAGTACAATAAGTTCCCAGTTGGACACCCTAAAAATTAAGAAGAAATAGGAGGAGGAGAATGCAACAATGTGCATATTTTTTCCAAGGTGCAGGAGAAAACATTCCTCAAGGGAGTGCCCATTAGACAACATTTCAGTTTGTGGCTTCTGCATCGAATACCACCCAACTTAAAAATGCCCATCATTTCCTAATTTATTATCCATTTACAGAAGTGGGGATCCCGGGGAATCTTCTTATGCACCTAGGAGGCCATGGCAACCTAGGAGTCAACCTACATACTAGGATCTACCACCTCAAGTTCCACCTTACTATCAACAACCACAACAGTGGAACTCACCGAATTGGAAAAACTAGTCTCCATAGTATGCTTCACACCACCCTTGGCTACAAGGCTGGAGAGGAGGGAATACCCAAGGAAACACTCAGGATCCACATGTTCCTATGCCCACTCATCCTTACACACAGTTTCCACCGAACATCCAACAAATTTTTCCAGGTTTTGTTCCCCCACCTTTACCTCCTATTCCACAACAACCCCATCAATACCAGAATACAAGCTCTCCAAGACCAACATTATTACCGTCACAACCGGTGCCTAACCTGAATAACAAACCAAATCAACCTATTCACAATGTTGAGCTAAAAACCTTCCCAACATATGTTATTTCTCTTGTTCCATTACATGATATTTAGCTAAGGTCGAGAAAATTTATGGATAGACAGAGGCCTTCAGTAGTCATCCAGGAAGAAGAAGAAGATGAAAATGGAAAAAAAACCATGGATGACACTAAGTGGGAAGATTTTATCATTCCTAAAGACCAGGAACCAAAGCTTCCCCAAAGTGAATCTTCACAGATTACAAAATCCCCTCCTTATCCAGAAAGATTAGCAATTGAGAAACCAACGATTCGACCATAATTTGAAATTCTAAAAGAATTAAATAATATCTATGTCAAAATTACTCTATTAAAATCCATAAAGGACATCCCATTTTATAATAAGGTGGTCAAAGAATTGTGTATCAAGAAACCAGGTAGGAAACAAAAAGATCCTCCAACAGTACATTTGATAGGAGAATTGTCTAAATACATATCAGAGCAGCCTAGGGTCACAAAGTATGCAAATCCAGGGAACCCCATAGTAAAAATAACCTTTAATAAGGTTCCCATCAGAAATACTCTCATATACCTAGGGGAAACCATTAATGTTATTATTGTTACTACCTTGGAGGAATTACAGTTGAAACTCCTTCTTAGACCTACCCTAACTATTTTGGAATTAGCAGATAAGACAAAAGTTATACCTGAAGGAATCTTGGATGATATCATAGTTACATTAGCCTCATGGGAATATCTAGTAGACTTTCTTGTCATTCATTAAAAGGATCATGCTAAAGGGCATCCTGTTATCTTGGGAAGACCTTGGTTGTCCACAGCCAATGCATTTATTGGTTGTAGAGAAGGTGAAATGACTATCTCTAATGGAATTTCTATACAAAATATTACCATATACCCACCAGCTCAACCTATTATGGAGAATCTATGGTGGCTTGAATTTCCATATGAGAATGAGAACTGGGAAGAACCTGTGTTGTCGAGTGATCATTCCTGGTCACTTCAGGAGAAAACAACAAAAAATGTGCTAAATCAATTTATTTTTGATATCACGTGCGTTGATTTTCCACAATCATTTCCCCAATTTGAGTACATGTTTGGTGAAGAATTTCAGCAGCAGTTGGACCCATAAAATTTGTCTTTGAAATCTTTTATTTTTGAAATAGATGAATCTACCACATCTTGTACCATTCCTTATGAGATTAGTATTGTGAAATTCCTACATATAAATTCTAGACTAGATGCAGATCAACAAGAACAATTAGTAAATGTCCTTAAGGACCAATCAAGGGCATTCACCTGGGAATATACCGATATGACTAACATACACCCCAACATGTGCATTCATCACATGTATACCTAGGCATAAGTAACACCTATTAGGAAACATCAGAGAATGATGAATTTGGCACTAAAGGATATAGTAAAAGAAGAAATACAAAAGCTTTTCAATGTTGGTTTTATTTATCCAAACTCTGACAGTAAATGGGTATCCCCACTTGTAGTGGTTCCAAAGAAAGTAACTGGAAAATGGAGAATTTTTGTTTACTTTTGGGAACTTAATAAGGCCATTCTTAAATATTATGTAACACCCCAAGGTCGAGCCCCTATTGAATTGTAATTATGTTTATAGGATGGTGAGACAAGTGTTATAAGATGGAAGACTTATGTATTTATTAGGCCAAAGAGCCTAGATGCTAAGGCCAATGAGCCTGATTTTGTATATGTAAACACTCACATCATTAATAAAATTACATTGTTGCATGTATACTCACCATGAAGAAAGAGTTATGGGGGACTAAGCTCCACCAAGAAGGGAAAGGGAAGGGGCTAAGTGTCTAGGAATAGGGGATAAGCTAAAGGGCTTAACTCTAAAGGAATAATATTATATTATTATTTCCAAGAGGCTAAGGTTTGACATAACCTATGTTGTCCTAAGCTCCCAGGGAAAGGGATTGAGTGTTAAGTGGACCTCATGGAGCTTCAGGAAAACATGTGTCCACTTGGCCGAATGCAGTTTTAGGTGTGAAATTCATCTCATTGGGGTTCCCTCACCATTCTCGCGATGTTTTCCACTCTGGAAGTCATCCATACTCCCCACTGATGCACACATTGAGACAAAGAGATCCTTCACACATCTAGCCATTGCCTCCATCGTCGATCTATGTAACTTATGAAACCCACACACTCATGTTATGAAGCTAATCATTTTTCCTATGAAGCACAACATGACGGTGTAGTGTCTACACCATATCATTCCTTAAACTTTGTTGTTTCTACTCACATTTTCTATGGACTAGTGTGGCTTGTTGTCATTACCAAAGCCCATACCCAGTCTTTTCTACTGAGGTTACTCACTGGAGTTAGGAGATGGATAGAAGAGGCATGTTTTTAGGCCTATGAGCAACTCTCTCCAGGTGAGAGAGTGTTCTAAGGAAGTGGGTAATCCTGGAGGGAGTCCCATAGCAGCTAGAGTACTTTGAGACTTCCGGTCCAACCTATTGTTGAAGCCTTGGAAGGGAGGTGGAAAACTGATAGAATTGTGATAGTTAACGCGCACACTCTCGGGGTGGGACAGGCATGTGGGAAATGAGAGTTTGTGGGTTATGGGAAAAAGTGGATCCTGGGAGAATATCCTTCCTATTGATCTGTGTGACTTTCCTGTTGTCCTTGCCAAGCCTAGGAATCCATTTCCTAGTGGATTTTAGTCCCATCTTGGGGGTGACCCACTACTAAGCTTGATGAGCAGCGTAGTCTAAGGTTGGGAGGTTCATGGAAGTTCTTCACGCAATTGGTAGTCATATACTAAAATATAAGTACCAAATCTATGTTCTCTATATGTTCTGTATCTTAAAATCAAGTTATAATGTTATTAGAATTGTCTGTATATATTGCATGTATGTTTTAATGTTGTTTCTGCATGAATATGCGTATGAAAAGAATGTTATAACTGATTAAATTGTAGTAGATAGATATCTATATAAATATACAGTATCATAGTAGAAATACAAAGATAAAATTGTTTAGGTAGTGTTGCCCGACAGAGGTTTGAGGGCTGGGGATGCCACATAATGGTATCAAGGCCATGGTTTCGACACTGAGCCTAGATGGGCCATGTTATTGGTTAATGAGACAAAGGTTTGAGAGTGAAGTGTTGAAGAAAGAAACAAAATATGAACCTCAGAGCATCACTGGGACTATGTTCAAAAGCTCAGGAGGTATAATGACTTATGGAATGGAAATAGAGAAAGAATCCACCACAACCATTGTGTTGGGCTGCGAGGTTTAAATTTGGGTTGTAGGATCTATTCAAGAGAAGGAAGACCCTTCATAGTTGTCATATTTAGAAAAGGTGCAGTAAATTTAAACCCTTAATTCCTTAAGACTTTGCGACTTCGATGAAGTTTACGTGTTATAAGAAAAAGGGGACGAAGCTCGAAGTTCCAAAGTTTCAGAGAGGATCTAGATCGTAGATCCGGATATAAGTTCTTGACCATTAGATTGACCGAAGATAGATCAGAACCGTTAGGTTGAGTCAAGAGCAAGAGGTAAGGCACAATGGTGGAAAACATATCTTATTCGATAGATCTACATGTAAGTGATTGTGAGTCGTAGATCTCACAGCAGTTCAGAAGATCGGTATTTGGGAGAAATGGGGTGTGCTAAGCTAAATTCTTCTGAACTACTGAATCCCGAAGTACCAAAGTGGCATGGCATGTTGAAGTCACCCAGGGTGATGTGGACGTCCTTAGTCCTACCACATGTCAATCAGAATGGAACTTTGATGACCTTTTTGGACCAAAACCAATCCGATATGTGGGGCCATGTGTCACCACCTTAATTGTTGATAGTTGTACTACATGGACCCCAGAAGGTTAAATTATTTTGGAAGTTTGGAGTTCAACATATTTGAGTAATGCAAGTGTAAGGTCTTATTGAGTGCTCAAGACACCCTAAAAAGCCTTATGAAATTTAATGACTTTTTGGGTACCACTTGTTTATTTTACTATCTAAATTGATTTCACAAAGGGGGGGAATGGTTTATTTTGTTTTGTTTTCATGACTCCTTTCAATTAAAGTAGACTATTTGAAATTGTTATATGAAACCTTCTGTATAAAAGAACTTGACATCCTAACTAAGAATCTACAGCTAACATTTCACCTAACGTGCTTCTGTTCGATGTCGACAAAATTCAAGCAGGTAAAGTGGCCACACAGTTACAATAAGCGTCGATCATCGATGCATCATCAGTTTTGGTAGAAGGAGGAGTTGTTTTGCATAAGTAATTCACCACACAAATTTAGGACATAGCTGATCCACATCGACATCAGCAAAGTGTGAGAGGAATAGACATTGAAAAAATCCATAAAGAAATCATTGATAGCCGATGATTGATGCACTTTATCGTGGTCGGGGAAATCTAGAAGGGTTAAAACAATCATTTTTGTCTGTGATAAACATATTTTCGATCGCTGATCCTGGATACACTTGTGACATAGGGACATTTTCGAGAGAGTCTATCCGAGATCACATGGGTAGGTTTATCGTTGATCGTCGATCTTTGATAATTTTCGATGTCGGAAATATAGGATCGGGTTTTAGAGCGTATAGCTTAAGGAAAGTCCTGATTCCGATTAGCATGGGTAAATGAATATGTCAGTATCGAGTGTCACGTGTCTTTATCACGTAAGGGTTTCGTGCAACATAATTTCATCTCAAGTCATCTTAAAGTTTCATGTGTCCTAGTCACACCTCCAAGTCATCCTTGCCACGTCAACTCTATACAGAAAGATCGTTTGGCATCAAAGCTTCTGCAAGAAGATATCAATGAAAATTGTTCAAAGTAGAACTCTGACCCCGAATCACTAGCTAGACTAGAGAAATGATGGGATGCTTTTGACAAAATATACGATGGGATTCTGGCATTCAATAAACTAGTTAATGATTCATCCCATATATGTTTCTACCTCATGCATCGATTGAACAATGACAATTTGAAATCACTGATAGTCGATGTTACAACCCACACCTACGTTGTCAACCCACGATTGAATTTAATTTTAAAATTATTTGAAGATCTGGTGGAATATTTAATAGAACTACACTCATAACCTAAATTGAATGGTTGATGCGACAAGGTAAGTTCATCCCTGTTTAAATCTCTAGAACAATTTTGAACAATTTCATTTTGCGAACATGTTTGAATTTGTAACGATCTCTTTGACCAACCTGAGGCCGGGGTATGCCACTCTAGAGAAACCACTCATGATTTGATGTCAGTCACTAACATTCCCATCCATCAGGCTAGGACATGCTACTCTAGGGAACATCTTTCATTCCCATACTACGGAACATACAGTGGCATACCCAGTAGTCAACTAAGCAATGCCACCTAAATTTACTCTTTAGATGGCATGCAACTAAAGCATATACATACAACATGCTCACAGAAGCTTTAAGTCTAACATAAACAAAAAATTACTTTATGTAACACAAATTTTATATTACAAATAACAATAATTACCGATATGCATCATTTACAGGAAATTACCCATAAGCACACAAACATTCATAGTCACATATATGATAAAATCGTAACATGGGAATGAAAATAACAAGACAACATATCCATATATCATACAATTGGTACTTATCTTAGAAAGGTTGTCACCAACTACTTACATATCGTCCACAAACCTCCCAACCATAGATTACACTGTTCATCACTCCCAACAGTGAATCACCCCCGGGCTGGGACTAAACTCCACCCAAGGTAAAGGGATTACTATCTAGGATAAGGCTCATGGAAAATAGGAAAGACTCCATCTCAGGTGCTCACTCAACTAATATCCTACAGCCTCTCACTCCCCACATTCCTGTCCCACCCAAGGAAGTGTTCCCCTTCTCTACTCAACAGTCCCTCAGTTGCCCCACTTCTCTTCCAGGGCTTCAGCAACAGGCCGGACCGGAAGTCTCAGAGCATTGTAGCTGCTATTTAGCACCTACATAAATCAATTCCCAACAATTCTCTCACCCATAGAAATGCTCACGAGCCTAACAAATCGCTTCTTCAATCCCACTCCAAACTAACCAGGTACACCAACCAAAAGGGACGAGGAAACAGGTTTTGGAAAGGTTGAATGGTTGTCTCAAGGATAAAGGAATGCATGAGTGAAATGGTCATGGATTCATTGACTGGATAACTGAGTGTGTTTTTTGGAATCACTATGAACTCTTTGTCCAAATGATGGTCATTCTACAGGTCCCCCCCCCCCTCTTTTGTTCNAAAACTCTCGTCTGAGACAGAATCCCCTGAGCTAAGTTTCCCCACGATATGAATGCATGTCCCCAACTTGACACTTGTCATATTGGAAGTTACTTTTGTCCACTTTTCCCCAACTTTAGAACTTAGGATAAAATTATCCATACTTTATGTTTTGAGAAATATTAGTATAAAATTCCCTTGTCTTTTGGCCCTCCCTTTCCCTAGCTGGAGAATTTCAGTCCCCCATTTCTTTTTCGTGGTCGGTTTGCGCACAGTGATGTATTTTATATTAATCATGAGTCATGTACAGAGTAGGCACATTGGCCCTTTAAAATGTAGGCGCGTTGGCCTAATTCCAAGACATAATCATTCCCACTTATAATATTGGCTCAACAACCTATAATGCATATTATGTACACAAAGGTTCGCTGACCTTAATATCACACACATTTTGTTGTTGTGCGTTGTATTCTCTGTATTTAAGGTTGCGCGCACCTTAGTTACTATGCGCAGTATTCAAAAATGTGCACATTACATCCTTTTACTACACAATATATGCGCGCACCATGCCATGAAAGGTGTATTACAAAAATGATGTCTAAACAACTCACTAGCTTAAATATACTTGGATTATATTTACATTTGGGTTCAGCTGAGGGATATTACAGAATTCCAGAGAATCTAAAGAAGCAAAGTAAGTGTTTCAAGACTTTGTTTATCCTAAGATTATAAAAACCAAGTTAAAAAAGTTGCAAAGGTATGTCTTCAAGTTTTTCAATTCAACGGTTGTGATTTATATATGCATCTAATTTCTTACATGGTCTCTAACTATGTTCTAGTTCCAGGTAAAATTCCACTGAGAAATCCAACCACCAGATGCTCGTCGAGAGCACCCAAGCTAAAGGAAGTTGAAAGAGGTGAAGGTTCTTATCCTGGTCTAGTGAGGCAGTTGGAGTACACTCCCAGAGAGGAGCCGATCATAAAAACCTCAACATAGAAATACTTTATCTAGCCTCTGACCTTCAGTGATATAGAAGCAAGCATTGTATCCAAAGTAATGCTCCCACAGTGGGGGGACCTTCTCAATAGAATCAGCCAGGAGGATTACCCAAAGTATATCCCACACAATGACCTGGATGTAGGGGCACTCAATGAACAGGTGTTCACAAACATTCGATGGTCATATTTTCACACGGTAGCTATCATAACCCTGATTTTCCCTTTCGTAGAGGTTCTAAAGTGGCTAATCGACCATACTGAAGTGCATAAATGTTTAATCAACAATGAGAATGGAGGGTGTGTCGGATGTTTCCTCCCAACATAAGTCTATAAATAATACAATCTCAGAGACCCAGAGAAGTGACTAAACACATACTTTGTGGTGAAGTTCTATGAATTCCATGACACCAGTCGACTGATGGCCTCAGGGTGGAAGGAGGACAAGAAGTTTACCAATCAAAGCAATGGATGGTATGGGATGGTTAACTTGCGAGATCCATACATATATTTGATGGATCTCATCTACCAACTATATGGAGAGAAGGAATGCTCCAAGTTTTTAGAAGCATGGATTCCCTTGGCATACACAGTGGTGATCTCCAGAAGAAGCTTCAACTGGGGAGCAATAATTTCCAAACAATTTTTCATCTGTGTACGACATGCTTAGACATTGAAAGAATGAAAGCACCCACTTTCCACATGGCCTCATACCTGTTCAATGTCAGCTATGTGAGAAATGTCTTCGCCGACATGAATTTAAGAGGGCATGTTGCGAATCTCTCAGTCCACATTTATTTCATCATACTATGGGAGAACAATTATAAAAATTCCTATGAACTCATTTGCGATGAATTCATTTCTCGTATTCATTTTATTATATTTTAAAAGGAATGCCTGAGATTATTTGCACTATCCAAGAAAATGGTAGCAAAGGTAGGCCACTGGTATTTAGATGAATGCTCAACCTCTATTAGGGTGTTCGGGGCCACCAGAGCACCACATATACTACCCTCTCATGTCCTAGACTGACTCATTGTGGGAGAAATCTGTTACTGAAGTATCACGTAGGGATATAATGCTACACTAGTCGAGGACAAGAAGTGGGCTTTCATACCCTACGGTTTCCATGTGGGGTTTTATTTGGTAAAGGACACTTCTCAAGACAAACAAGAAGAGATAAGACAAATTGAATTCAGGTTCCTGACAGACTGATTCCGCAAGAACGACCCTAAAGGCATTGTCCTGAAAAATGCTTCACGGGTATCATCCTGTTGGCCATATGCGGATGATAAATTTGAGGACGATATTTTCACAGAATGGACTCAGGACTGGGAATAAGTAATACAGAGGATGGCCAACCCAAATATGAACAGGTTCAAGGCCAATATTATGGATGAATAGGTGGAAACAGTAGAGAAGTCATCTCAAGAGCCTCTTAGATCCAAGGAAGAAATCAGAGTGACAGAGAATGCAAAGGCACAAAGAAGAGGATTTATCTTCCTAGAAGGGAAACAAAGAATCATTGATCAGTTGTTGAATGACCCTGATCTAGTACAGATGTCAAGGATTCCCATTGATGACCCATTAGAAATAAGAGGAGAGCCAATTGGTCTATAGCCAATACAAATTGAAGAAATCATCGGTCCAAAACATCCTGAAGTTCCACCACCACAGATCAGATCACTAGGGGGGATTTCAACCCAACCTGAGATAGCTAGGACACCAGGTAGGAAAATTGTACCAAACCCCTTGTTCGAATTAATAACCATCTATGATGAGGAGGACAGTTTGGAGGTGTCCCTGGTGATTCCTGTGCAGATTATAGAGGAAAAATAACCTAAGAGAGAATCTACCCCAAGTCTCGATGCTCCAATTCAGAGCCTTTCATAGAGTGAGCATGAGGTTGAAATTTCCTTAGACACTGAGCTACTTGACTTGCTGAGAACCCCAATGGAAAAATCGAGGGATGATCTAGGATAGGGAGGTCATAAAGAGGAATTTACGCAATGAGAAATAAGCACATCGACAACCGATTGCCAAGTAAGTACTGGACCTATCCCTGACTCTTCAATTCTGGTTGATGCCTCACCATCCGATGCACAACAAATGGAGGTCGAGCCATCAGGACATATAGAAGAAGTCCAGGAACCAATCTTGGAACAAATACATATGGCCAAGAGCCTGGGAAATACTCTAACCTGGGAAGAACAATAAATCCTCGAACCTATTGATGAGGTCACCAAAATACAAGAAATCACCTATGAAAGGAAGAGAAATGTCATTATGAAGAGGACCACTAAAAAGAGGAGGCTCACGTTAGACATCTCTATTCTCAAGACTATAAAGGATAAGTTGTTCATCATGGAACATGCCAAGACATCCAAGATTATCGATGCAGGGATGGCTATCACATATGCCACATTGGATAGAGAAAGAAGATATGAAAAGGAGTTGGTCATTGCACTTAATGAGTTCTAGAATCTGTGCCATTTGGAAAAATACTATTAGGACTCCACACAGGCCATGATGTTTTTGAGAAGTGAGTTTCAATATTCCTATGACAAATTCACGAATGAACACCACGTTTTGATTGTAGGTATAGTTGATTTACATGAAGACACCTTTATGGTAATAGCAACTTGCAAGGACGTGGAAAGGTGGTATGAGAAGGCTCACCAAGAAGTAAAAAGGATTGATTACATTAGCAAAGTTCAAAATGTCTGAGACGTCTAAGAGCACAACATTTGGGTGTTGAGGGACAACAACATAGATAAAATCGGGAAAGAGGTCGAATACTAGGTGAAAATGGCCCAGGAACCTCAGTGGGAGATTCAGGAGAAATGGGTCGATTTCGAAAAGAGTTGGGAAAATATTAATCGAGAGATGAAAGACATCAACCTCCCATAATTTGGCTCACCTGAGAAATTTGTCGACCTGCATGACATAGTCAAGAAACATGCAGAATGAGACTTGACATGGACAATAGAGATAGAAAAGGTGGCGAGCATGGCACCAAGTCAAGTTCAGCAGTTCAGGGAGCATTCGATCAAGTCTCGAGCAGTTTTGCAGTGGCTAAGTGTTAAAATAGTCAAGTACATAGCACAAAAAATAGAAGTGAAAGAAATTATTTCATCCCCAATAGACCAGCATAGGTTCTTGTATGCCAACACATGCGAGGAAATCTTTGTCAAGTGGTCAGAGTAAGAGAAGAGTCATCCACTTTAGTAAAACTATTTGATGATTCTTACAAAATAAAGAGATGAAAATTCCATGTGGCGATATTTTGTTTTACTTACCTTGCACTCGTAATAGCTATTTTTAGTTAATGATTCATTATAAATAAGAGGATTGACCTTTTAGAAAGGGTTGATGTTTTTTGAAAAGACCCTCATTTCATAATTGTAAGGAACTATTTTTGAACTACCTTAATTGAGAAGTCATGTTTAGGACTGGAGACAAGCTTTTGTTTTTCATCAAAGGCATTGTGTGATTGGATTTTAGGAGAAATTACTTCCAACTTTATTTCATGAATGGATCTTGTAATGAGTAAGAGTTTTTGAATCTATTGATAAGTTAGTTGTTTCAATATTTTTTGTAATTCTTGTCTCTAATGACGAAAGAAAATCGTTGTGTTAATGTGTGATTATTGCTAGAGCTAAGGAAACTATTTTTCTTGCCCTCATTTTATTGCATGCGTGTTTTCTTACGATAATTGTATCTCAGTCAATAATTGAAATACCAACAATTTAATGTATTAGTACTAGGCTTGTCACATGTGTGAATATCTTTGTCTTCATGCTTGAGCATGAGGGTTAACCCAAGATCAGCCTTCTTCGGTAGTTAAGAACCCCCCTTTTACTAACTGGTTTATACCAGCACACATCTTTTAATCAAACCTATCTAATAAAAGAAAGGACAAAAAAAAAGCGAACGTTTAAATTGAAGGAGGAACTTTCATAAGAAGATATCTTGTCAATCACTACGTAAAGCCCATCGATAAATTGGTCGGATTGAAATATCTGGAGAACCATTACACCATCAAACACTGCAGAGTCTAATTGGGCCTTCGTGGCAGGTTTGGTTCCTTCTTTTGAGTTAAATGTATTTATGATGCCTCAACATAATTGGCGGTAGAAGGAGGGCATGTTGAATGAATGGCTAATAATATTTCTGATATAATATTTTACACAACCTATAAATTCAAAACAACCCAAATGCATGGCTAGTCATTTTCAAGAAATCCCACACACACTGAGTACTCATGAAATGAGTAACTCACCCTAGATAGAGGAAGAAACTCCGTTCCCTAAAATACCTTATGCTCTCTCTCATGAAGAGTTGAACCAGTTCAGAACAATCACAAGATCTTACGCCCAGAAAATCGGATCATTACCCTTAGCTCCATTACTTCCTCATAGAAAAAAAGTAAGTATACCAGTGGTTGACACCCCCAACCAGGTTTTTGTTCACACAGTATAATACCTGATAGCTTTCACCCTCACCGACATCAAACGTCCCCTTAATTTGATCCTTGAAACACCAATTGGTAACTACTCTGAGCCCGACGATTTTCAATCTGACAAGGAAGGGTTTAACTCGGATGCCTCAGCTTTGGGGTCGGATGACATGGAGGATAACAATGATCATAATGAAGAAAGGGGAAACCCACCTCAAGAAAATCCACCATGGTTTTCTAGAGATGCTTTGGAAATCCCTGGATGGGTGCATAACCTCCCTCGACATACGAAAAACTTACTCCCTAAGTTTGACCCTAAAACCTATAGATTGCCTGAAGACCATATTAAAAAGTTCATACTAGCTATTAAACCAATGAATGTCCAACAGGAAGATGTAGTATGCAGGATTTTTCCCTATACCTTTGAGAATTCAGCCTCCACATGGCATTTTAAATTTTCTGTAGGGTCCATAACTAGTTGGACAAAGTTTCAAAAAGATTTTTTAGACAAATTTGCAGAAGAAACCACTACAAGAGATTTAATGGTTGAACTTTTTTTTGCCACCATGAGTTCAAAAGAAAAGGTGAAAGACTTCAATTAACGATTTACCACTATCCTGAACAAATTTAAACTTGAAGGTAAACCCACTTAGGAGTTTCAAATTGAGGTATATTTTAATGCTCTCCCTACTTCTATTTCCATGTTTGTAAAAACAGCTGCCAAGATTACCCTAGCCAAAAATTTTGAGGAAGCCAAAACAATTGAATTCCAAATGAAGGGATGTAAAGAGGCCCATGTCTCACTAGTTAAGAAGGAAGCTCAACCTCCACTCAAGAGAGGACTCTTGCTAAATACACCCCTAGGGAAGTAAACAGAGAAAGGTACCAAAAATGGAAGTGAAGACATAGAAGACCTTCAACGGATGATAAAGAAATTGTCAAATGAAATCGTAGATATGAAAATAATTGCAAGGGAAGGAAACCAATCCCAAGGACCTTATAAACCTTTTTTTAAGAGAAAACCATCGTTCAAAGAAATTGAACCTCCCCCAGACAACTTAAACATCGACATGGGCAATGTAACATGTGACTCTTTCTGTACCTATCATTAAGAGAAACATTCCTAAAGAGACTTTCCACAATGGGTGCATGCCATGAATTTGATGGCCAATCAGTTCCTAGACGAAGTTTACCTTACCAAACAATCAAGCGACTCAACGATGAATATTTTTTATCAAGAATAAATTGACCCACTGGAAGAAACAACCATGTTGTTGTGGGATCTTGATTTTCCAATGACTTCCGATGATATATTTGAGGTTCAAGAATCACCCATGGAGGTTTTGGATGTGAAAACGCGAAGTAGGGGTCAACCGGTCTCAAATGAGTTTATCATTTCCCAAAAATCAAGAGGAAAACAAAAAATTGATCACCCAAAAGAACCTTTTGTCTCCCAAATAAATCCTATAAACATCTATCCACGAGAATCACCCAAGATATACTACAACATAGTAGAAGATTTAAAAATATTGAAGGAAAATGTATCGGTCATGAACATGTGTAGAATTCCCCAGCAAAAGGACTTTCTGTTACAAGCCTTGAAGTTAGTAGAAACCCTTATAACAATCACTTTTTGTTAACATTTGAAGTCTTCAAAAAAAACCTCCATAATTGTTTAGTTGACTCAGGGGCATCCTCTAATGTCAATCCATTATCTATCTGCAAGAAATTAAATGCAGTCCTGCTCAAAAGTGATAAACAAGTTATACAACTAGACATAACTCAAGTAAAACTTATTGGAGAACTCCAGGATGTCATGATCAGAATGGATGCACACCCAAAATTTTTTCAAGTGATGAACATCATTGTAGTGGATATACTAGAAGCTTATAGTCTGCTACTTAATCGAGATTGACCCAAAATTTTGAATGGATAATTTTGCACAGAATGGGCTCACCTTTGGTTTCCATTAAAGGGACATGAAAGCATGATTAGAATCGATAGGGAAAGGTATCTAAAACATATTTTCACTAACTTAGAATCCTTCAACAAACCCTCGTCGATAGATTTCCCTGTGCTAGGAAACTACTCATGAGATTCTGATTTCAACAATTTCTCCCCTCTCTCATCTAATGCATCTCTTAATCAAAACTTCGAAATGACTTTTCAAGTAAATCTACTGGTAGCAGTGGAAGAAACTCTCTTCTGTCAAGAACCTCTGTTGGAAACCATAGACAAAATAGGTGGAGAGGAGGAAGTTAATAGGCATGGAGAAGTTGATCATTTTTTCTCATAAATTTGGACCCTGTACTTTGATGGGTCTAAATTGAAAGAAGGGTCAACATCAGGATGTATCCTCATTAACCCAAAGGGGAAAAAAAATTCCATGTCCTGCAGACTAGAATTTGAATGCACTAATAATACTTTTGAGTATGAAGATTTAGTGAAAGGACTAAATAAAGCAATAGACTTAAATGTTAAAGAACTGAAGGTATTCAAAGACTCTAAAATTATCGTTAGGCAAGTAAATAATACTATACATTGAAACTCTCCCCACTTGAGGAATTATCAACAGGAAGTGCACAGACTAATAGAACATTTTGAGGCCTTCAATGTTATACTGATCCCCAAAACAAAGAACACTCTTGCCGATTCCCTAGCCACTCCTGCCCCGAGGATATCCCCTTTAGAAGACTATGAAGCCTCCAGGTTCATCATGGAACTACTCTACAAACTATTAGTTCCCAAAAAATTTTCTAATTGGAAGGTCTTTGAAGGAGATGAACAGATTATAGACTTCTTAACCAATCAAGAAAATTTTAAATAGTTGGCTATTGACGATGAAGTATTCCAAGAGAAACTAGTAGAAATTGATCCCCATGAACAAAGAGATGAAACAGATCACTCAACTAACAAACCAAGGTTTCACACGATACTGAAAGGGGTAGCCAATTTGGAGAACCTCTTTGACTTAAGGGAAATATTTAAAGGGTCAACAAACACAAATACATGGAGCTCGTATCCCATGTATGAGACTATAAATCGAGGAACCCTAGAAAATCCTAAGAATATAAACCTAAGAAAGACAATGTCAAATCCTATCTCAAACTTTTCATACAATATCAAGATGTTTTTGCATGGTCCTACCGAGATCTGAAAACTTATGACACTCGTATTATTCAACACACATTCCCGTTAAAATACGGGGTAAAACCCTTCCAATAGAATCTCCAGAAATACCACCCATCCCTAGAATCCCTCATGTGTCAAGAGTTAAGGAAATTACTAGATGCTAAAATTATCTTTCAGGTTAGACACTCTGCTTGGGTATCAAATTTGGTTCTTGTCAGGAAACATTCTGTTGAAATCTGCCTGTGTGTGGATTTCAAAAACATCAACAGAGCATCAGTAAAGGATAACTACCTAGTTCCACCAATGGAAAATCTGTTGCATACCGTGTCTAGTTATGATATTTTCTCCCTATTAGATGGCTTTTCAGGTTACAACTAGGTTCTAGTTTCAGAGTAAGACCGATTGAAAACTACCTTCCGAACCAAGTGGGGAACCTTTGCTTATAAACATATTCCCTTTGGGTTAATTAATGTAGGGGAAACCTTCCATAGGGCCATGGACATAGATTTTCATGGATTGATCAACAAGTGTGTAATAGTCTATTTGGACGATGTAACTTTGTATTCAAAGAATAGAGAAGACTACATCCAACATCTAACCCAAATTTTTGAAAGGTGCAGAAAAGACGGTATATCTTTAAACCCTAAGAAAACTATCTTTGGTGTTGAGGAAGGGAAATTACTAGGTCATATTATATCTCAAGAAGGAATTCACATATACTCGGAACAAATTAAGGCCATAGCGCAGCTTCCCTTACCCCACAACAAAAAGGCTATGCAATCCTTCTTTGGGAAAATCAATTTTGTGAGGAAGTTCACCCCCGACTTCATCGCAACTATCAAACCCTAAAAAAACATGATCTGCAAGGATATTGAATTTAAGTGGATGACGAATGAAAAAATGATTTCAACAATATTAAGACTACAATATCTCTAGCTCTAGTGTTGCAAAGACTCGACTTTAGAAAATATTTTTTCCTCTAAAATTTATCCTCCGACCAATATAGCTGCAGTATTAACTTAGAAGGATGATGATAACAATGAGGCTCTGGTCTCATTTATAGAACTAATATACAAGGGGTTGAAGTGAATTACCCTACTATAAACAAACAATCTTATTCGGTATACAAAGAAGTAAAACACTTCAGATCTTACATCCTAAGAAATCACAGCAAAGTCATTGTGCCTCATCCTGCAGTCTGGACTTTGATCCCTATTCACTCAACATGATATGGGGGAAAGAAGAGGAAATTGGATGGTAGTGGTCCAAGAATTTGATCTAGATAAAAAACCTACCAAACTGGTTAAGGGACAGGGATTGTGTAAACTGGCCACTGAATCCCAAGACCAAGTAAATGAAGACTCCGGGTGGGAGAATGAATTGGCGTTTTGGTGTAGTGAATATTTATATGTTTCCCCAGGGCATGAGTATTGGTATGGATAACTAACCTATCTCTTGCATCATGGGACTTTCCCGGAAAACCTAAACCCTAAGGAAAGGAGAGCTCTCAGACTAAAATCGGTAGAATATCGCCTCATAAATTCGATTCTCTTCCGTGTGAATTATGATGGGGTACTTTTGCGATTTCTCAAACATGAAGACATAGAAAAGGTTATGAAGGAGATCCATAATGGTCCTTTAGGTGGACACTTTGCAGGGAATATGACCACTGATAAGATACTAAGAGCTGGCTATTACTGGCCTACTTTGTTTAGAGATGCTCATACATATGCTAGAAACTGCAAAACTTGTCAAATAAGCATGGGGAGGGAAAATAGAGCAGCTTACCCACTCCAACCAATGGCCATATCTAGACCATTTGAGCAATGGGGTTTAGATGTCATAGGAGAAATTACACTGAGTTCTTCAAAACAACATAGATACATACTGACTACTATGGACTATTTCACGAAATGGGCAGAGGCCATCCCTTTGACTCATGTAAATGAAGAGGCAGTAATCCAATTCATAAAACAACAATTGATCACAAGATTCAGTATGCCTTCTGTTCTTGTTTTTGATAATGCCGCTTAATTTTCTTCCACTAACAGAGTTTTCTCTAGATAAAGGAATCATAATCATATACTCTACAAACTACTACCCATGGGGGAATGGAGTGGCTAGGGATAACTTCTTTGACCTTCCTCCTAAAATTCTGTCTACTTGGGAGGAGTTGATTTATTGGTTCCGCTCCACTTATGGGAAATATAAAATCCCTATCAAGAAGTTAAGGTAATACAATAACATCACTTATAAATATGGTGAGACCATCAAGTCTTTCAACTTGCATTTCACCAAGTTATAAAATCAAGTCCCCGAACTTATATGCCCCCATAACTAAGATGCTTTCATGCATTACTACAATGCATTGCCTCCTCCCTACGTTCATAGTCTTGAGGAAAAATCCATTGATAATCTCGGTTCCGCTCTACATACTTGTTCAGAGTATGAAGAACAACTTCAAAGAACTAGTCTTCCCCGAAGAGAATCACTTAGATAGACAGGCATGTCCTCTCTCTTGCAGATAGTACAAGATATGAACAATCACATGATAGCATTTGAGCGGAAGGGTACTGTCTCCCCTCTCACCTCTGGAGCTTCATTCTCTTCTGCACCCCCCTTTAGAAATCCAGTTGAAAAAAAAAATCAACCTAAGGCTATCCTACCTCGAAGTTGGTGTAGCTTTTGCGAGGAACACCATGAAGAAACCACATGTGAGGTAAAGAAGAGTGATAGAGATATGATCTTTGGTAAAATACCAGAAGATACTATCGTTGTCCTAAATTTTGCGGAGGCAAAAGATGTCATGGTTATCAATACTAGGAACAAAGCCTATGCTCCCAAAGGAAAATTTGATCCTCCTCGCAGTTCTTCTAGTTCGAGCTCATCCTCAACCGTTGTTGCACTCCAGGTTCCTAAGGTCCCTGAGAGTCAAGGAATCACTCCCCCTCCCCCCTCTTCCAAATACAATATCTTGAATCAATTGGCCAACATCAAAGTAGATGCAACCCTCCTAGACATGGTTGTTGTCCCTGAACAACAAATGCATCTGAAACAATTCATGGAAGGAAAATATTTTGTTGTGGCCAACCTTTCCAAAGAGGTAAATGAAGAGGATTCTTAAGTAAATAAAGTAGGTGTACATAACTTTAGATAACCTGTAAAAAATCCCCCTTTTTATATTTATGTAAAAATCATGGATGAGATTGCCCATTGTTGCCTCATTGATGGCGGTTCAGGCCTAAGTTTGATGTCGAAGATTATTATGGAAGAGGTAGGATTATCTTGTACAAATGAAAACACCAAAAGAATTCTCTCCTATAATAGTCTACAAAAAAATACCATAGGTGAGATTAAATATGTGACCTTAGTTTTGTGCGCTCATCCTGAAATAAGGATGACCCTCAATATTTAGGTAATCAATATGCTAGTAAGAAATTACTCAATCATCTTAGGGAGATATTGGCAAGCCTCAATGGGTGGATACCTCTCTCTTGATAGAACACACTTATCTATTCGTCGGAATGAAAAAAAAAATATAGTCCTTAGAGAAGGAAGGATATCACCCTACATAGAGAGTGTCCCACAACCTAACGTAAACTATATCAAAGAATACTTGGGAGTGTATTCCATCTTTATCGAGGAAGATAACATTCCCATGGAAAAAATCAATTTAGATGATGGCATGTGGCACCTGCACTTTCATGGTTCATGCTTAAATGAAGGTAATGGAGCTGACATTATCTTAATTTATCCTATAGGAAAAATCCATAACTTTTCTTACCGTTTGGAGTTTTCTTGCACTAACAACGCCACTAAATTCGAAGCTTTGTTATTAGGCATTGAAAAAGATTATAATCTTGGCTATGGTCACCTTTCAGTTTTTGGGGATTCTGAGCTTATTGTGAATCTTGTGTATAAAATTTACTCTCCTAGCAACAAGTTGATGAAACGATACACCCAAAGTGTTTGGGCACTTATCTCAAACCTTTTATCTTTCAACATCACTCATGTTAAGAGGGAGTTAAAATCAATGGCTAATCGGTTAGCATTTTCTTAAGCCTCCCCAAATCGACAACTTCTTCCACATAGACCTGATTGCACCTTTCAATCCCTATATCGTTTGCATATTCCCGACAATATAGAATTTTGGCAGGTCTTCCCTAATGATGAGATAATTTGTTCTTTTATTCAAAATGAACCTTTTAAGACTAAGGAAATTATATCCATAGAATATAATAAGATTCCTAAAGTCTTGACTCGTCTAGAGAGTTCGTTTTCTTCGAGTGATGTAGGCAACAAGGAGAAACAAAAATAAGAAGAGTCGAAAAGGAAGGTGGGTGAAACCATCTCCTTGAACATTGGGACACCCAAGTCTCCAAAGAAGGTCAAAACAGGTGCCAAATGTTAAGATGAAAAAAAGGAGAAGTTTTCCAAGTTGCTTGGTGAATTTCAAAATGTTTTTTCTTGGTCTTATGAGAATCTTCGTGGTTTTTATCCTGACCTTATAAAACATGCCATCCCCATTCATGAAGGCATAAAACTGGTTAGGGAAAAACAAATACCTATCAACCATGCTCTAGAAGCAACTATTCAAAAGGAGTTGGAAAAACTTTTGAAGGCTGGAATCATCTTTCCAGTCAAATATTCTGAATGGGTCTCAAATCTAGTCCCTATTCAGAAAACAATCGGTCATATGAGATTGTGCGTTGATTTTTGTGCATTAAATCGGGATAGTATAAAATATCAGTTCCATCTCCCTAACATGGAGATGATTTTTTATCAAGTTGCAAGGTCACAAATGATGTCCTTACTTGACAGGTTTTTCAGTTACAATCAAATCAAGGTAAAAAGGGAAGATAAATATAAAACCACCTTTATTACTCATTGGGGTACCTTTGCTTATGAATGTATGCCTTTTGGTTTATCTAATGCAGGTGCCACCTTTCAAAGAGCTATGCAATTATCTTTTGATGATTTGATCGGTAAGATCATTCAGATCTACCTTGATGACTTAACAGTTTACTCTAAAATCCGATCAGATCATTTTGGTCATCTAAGAAAAGTCCTCATGTGATGTAGGAAACTTGGAATTTCTCTAAACCCTTCCAAGCCCATTTTTGGTGTTACCAAGGGCAAGCTCCTTAGACACACCGTATCTGATTCGGGAATAAGCATCGATCCTGAAAGGATTGCTGCCATCGTTAATCTTCTTGCTCCCACTTCTAAGAAATAATTTCAAGCCTGTATGGGGGTTATTAACTTCATCCATAGGTTTGCTCCATATTTTGCAGTGATTTTCAAGACAATTCATAATATGATTAAGCAAGATCATTCTTTTTCATGGACAGATGATGTCAAAAATTCTTTTGAAGGGATTAAGAAAGCAATCAGTTCCGCACCAGTTTTCGCGAAGCCGGATTTTGAGAAACAATTGACGATATATACTAATGCCACTGAGGAGGCAGTTTTTGTTGTTCTTATGCAAAATTATGATCGATTAAATGAAAAAACTATGGCTTATATGAGTCAAAGTTTGTCTGATGATGAATTTAAATACTCGTTTATTGAGAAACACATTTTTTTTTCTTGTTAAGGCCGTTGAAAAGTTTCTCCACTACATCTTAGGTAAGCATGCATTGGTAAAAGTCCATTTACCTGATGTCAAATGTTTTCTCTCACAGACTTATATTTCAGAGAAGCTTTCACATTGTCTTGCCAACATCCAAGAGCATGATTTAAATATCATGACTTCTACCACTATCAAGGGACGTGACCTAGCCCTTCACTTGGCTCAGCATGTTGAGAATGGTGAAGAAATTTATGAAGAAGATAGTTCCCTTCCAGCTCTCTTTTACATTGAAGATCAAATCCTCCCTGTGTCTGAACATCCTTGGTAAAAGAATTTGGTTTATTATTTACAGAACCAAATATGTCCAGACAAATTAGACTCTAACCAAAGGAGAAGACTCTGTCTTGAATCTGCAATATTGATCCAGGTGGATCATCTCAAAATTAGATAGAGTTAAAGTATTCAAAATGAAAAGTAAATCTTACAAAGTGGAACATCTCATTAGCATCTTTCCGACGACCTTTGTTTCAGGAAAAACGAACTCCAGATGATGAAGATATTAGCAGTTGAAGTTTCGTCAAAGATGGTTAAAATGGTGAAAAATGGTTGGAAATGGTTAAATGTAATTTGGGGCTATGGGAATTGAACCCAAGACCTTATAATAAGGCCACCATGACCCCATGGTTGGGAAAAAAAGGGGGTGGTCAAGGGCTTAGCCCTCAATCTTGCCAACACTGAAGCCCCCTTTGGTATTTAAATGCTATTAAACCATGCCATATATCCAAAGTCCATATAATATAATGTTCCCAAACCATATGTTAAAATATACCATATGTGATAAATGCACCAACCATATAATGTGCCCAAACCATATGTTAAAATATACCATATGTGATAAACGCGCCAACCATATGATGCACCCAAACCATATGCTAAAATATACCATATGTGATAAACGCGCCAACCATATGAATGCGCCAAAACCATATGTTAAACTATATGCCATATCACATATGTGGTGGGAGGAGAAGCCCGCGGGTTTGACCCCGAGACTTCCACCCCCCTAACCACCATATCTACCAATGTGCCACCGCCATGAGACGTGGCAAGAAGTGGCGAAGTAATCTTAAAAATTGCCGTGATTTGGGGGATTTTGGAGGGTGCATGGCCCATGGCTCGCACCTCCTTAAACCATTTTTTTCCTTATTTAAATAATCCATGGGCACGGATCTTGAGTGGGGGGAGTGTTGATGTAGGCAGAGACTGGCATGCAACTCGAGGTGGTTTTGCACAGTGATCGAAGTGGTTTTGCACATGAACCGAGGTGGTTTTGCACATAGCCCAAGGTGAATTTTCACATAGGCCGAGGTGGTTTTACACCTAGACCAAGGTGGTTCTAGATTTGCACGCATCCCGAGGCCATATGGACTATACAGATCAGAGGTAGATTTTGGGAATTGTGCCAAGAAGGGCATTCTGAGTCCAGTTCTAAAATATATCAAGTTTATACTCAAAAGTCTCAATTTTTTGCAAGGATTCCAGATCCATCTTCATTTTTTACATTCAGGCATCCAGACAGAAAAGTGCTCACAAAATCTTCCAGATACACAGAAAGGTATCCATGTTCATACTTAAAAGTCTCAGAATTTCATCTTGCAGTTGTTGTTGAAGTTTGTTACTGTATATGAAAGATAGAATTTAGAAGTCACTTTGTAAGCATTTGAATACTTAATCTATCGACCTTCCCATTTGGAAAGTGGTCCGGAGATGTATCCAAGGGGTCTGGTGAGCTCCGTTACCAATTCTTGTTCATAGATGGTTTGCTTACATATTTATGTGCTTATGTGTTTGATGGATGTTCTTTAATTTTGCATTACAAAGGTGGTTAACAGTTAAAAATTCACATGCAAATAATGGTTAAAAGATCTTGAATTTTAGATCAAGTTAAATTGCAGATCAAATATATTTCATTATAGGAGACTTCTTATTTCGAAGATCAGTTGATGGTGTGCTACTTCATTGTGTGAATGACAAAGATGCACATAAATTGTTGCAAGAAGCTCAAGTTTCTTCAAGCTCTATCATTCATGTAGGAGGTCATTTTTCTGCAAAAACCACTACTTTCAAGATTATTAGAAAAGGATATTATTGGCCTTCAATCTTTTGTGACTCTTATGATTTTTCGAGGTATTGTGACAAGTGCCAAAAATTTGCTGGGAAATAACCCCTTTCAGCCATGCCATTACAACCTGTCCTGCCAGGTTTTCCCTTTTCAAAGTAGGGATTGGATTTTATTGGTCCTAATAATCCTCCTCCTTCAACTAGGCAAGTTTTTATTCTGACAACCATAGACAGTTTTACAAAATGGGTTGAATTAGTCCCACTTAAACATTCCACAGACGATCAGGTAATTTCTTTCCTTGAAAATAATATTTTTTCCAGATTTGGTCTTCCATTGGAAATTATTACAGACAATGGTCCCTTTTTCATTTTTGCTAAGCTAACTCAGTTTTTAGCCAAGTTGGGGGTTAAAAATTTCACCTCATCATCTTAATATCCCCAAGGAAATAGGCAAGCCGAGTCTACCAGCAAAAATATGGTAAAAATCATCAAAAGGATCATTGAAGATAAGCCTCGTTAGTGGCACACTCTCCTAATTTATGCCCTCTGCTTTAAGCATTTCCTACTTCTTTTACTCTTCTGTCACTTTATTTCTGCTATCTTAATTTTATGCAACTTTATTCTGTTGGATTTTATATTTGGTCATCTGTTTAGTTTCAATATAGAGTAAGATGTCAGATCATATCTGCCACAGTGAGACTCCTGCAAAGCATTGTTATTCAATAACAATCAAGCTTACATAGTTGTTATGATGTCTTCTCTAAAGTACCCTTGAAATTTTTATATATTCCCACTGTTGTCTTATTAAGAATTGGTTATCTCCCGCTTCTTCTTTCCATTTCTTCATATATTGAGATTTTGAGAGAAAATCTGAAAATTTTCCTCCTCAAAAGTTAAAGAGAAGATTTCGGTTGACGGATTATGCATACATTGATAAAACCCCTCATACTTAACACTTTTCATGAATTATTCCCAAATTCTCGGTCATCTTTCCATCAAATCCTCTCATTTCCCCCCGTTGCATAATCTTGCTAGTTATATCTTTTGGACCCACTGTTCTGGTCTGCGAAACCATGAGTTATAAGTTCTAAATATGTTGAAAACAAATTTCCCTGTGGATTCTCCAGTTTGTTGATGATTAAAAAATTCCAATGATTTTTTTCCTGCAAAGTGTTGCTAAAGCCTACTATTATAAAAGTTAAATAATACTAGTAGGTGAGAACCCCTTGTAAATTGGAGATCAAGTCTTGTGCCTATTTGATGTCATTATTCGACACTGCTTACATGGTGGTGAGATCTATTGCAAAAAGACCCGCACATCAAACATGTTAGCAATAACACAGACAAGGAATTGGAAAGAAATGAAAGGAAATATAACAAATGCAAATGGAAAAATTAAACTATGCTATATACTATACTACATGCATTGGTTTTAAATGGGTTATTGTTATCCTAGCTATTAAGTTAATGGCTATGCGATTTTATTTGAGTTATATAGTCGATATGCATGGTGATTACGCTATGGTACAGGTTGATGTTGATCACACTATTGGTGGTAATTCTATACATGGTTTATTGGATCATATAGTTGATAAGAAATATGGTCAAGTTGGAATGGAAGAAATGATGCAGGTGGTGTGTTTGACAAGTAATAGATGCAATTTCCGATGTGTGGTTTAATGAATTGTTGGTAGATTAATGGTTGATGTGTACTATTGAATTTAATTAACTGTGGCTGGAGGCAACGTGCATTTACTGCATGTCACCCTTACTCCTTTCGTTAACCACCACCCTAGTTAGGAGTTTGTTCGACCTTGTTGATGTGGTTATGCTTCGATTTCTTAGTAGAGGGGAACCACTCGACCAGCTTGCGTTTTAAGGTGCTCGATTACAGGTATGTCTTTTTTTGGCCATTCATGAATCTTCTCTGGTTATGAAATGATTTTTTGCTCGGGTACATATTGGTTTGTGCTTTCCTGAAGTGTTGCAACTGTGAAATAATTTTGTTTTGGAATAAACCTTTGACAATTCTTTCTGCAATAATCTTGAATTCATATTGGTCATCTTGGGCATTGACAGTCATAGGGGATTTCTGTGATATTTGCTGGTTTAGTTGGAGGTTTTGTTTTGGTGGTATTGGTTGGATGGTTCTCCTCGCACGTTCGCATCACTATATCCATTCTTTGGATTTTATGAGTTTTAATGGTTGAAGGCACTATGCTATGTTCACTTGGGCATTGGTTGATTTCAAAAATAAGGGTCGCGCAGTGGTTTTTTTGTTCTTACTTGGCCCTGTCTTCACCTCAGTTCTTTGGTTGTTTGATTGAGAGCCATGAGGGTTATACCCTACATGTGTTAAATATCCTCATTGGTCGAGTTTCAGCCTCACTCCTCTGTTATAGCCCTCTTGTCACAGGATTTGTCACCTATTCATGAATAAGTTGTTGTTCTCTTTCTGTATGCACCATTGGTCTCAGAGGCTTTTACCACTTAAATGAGCAAGCTCTAGCTTTCCCTTTGTTTGTCACAGAGAAAACCCTTAACTCTACAGGTCTGAGGGTTGATATAGGACATCGACGTGGCTTGTTGGGTTTGTTGCTTGGTTATTGTTGAATGGTTGTGTATTTTCGATAAAAAATGGGGCACATACTCACCCAGTTGGTCATACGACAGTCGTGTTGGTGTGATATCTAGTCACCGCCTGTGTTATTTAAATGAATAACCCTAAATTTTTAATTGGGAAGTCCATATAAAAATTTGATTTCCTAGTGGTCAATAATCCAGTATTGTTTATTTAAAGAGGTCACAACCTTACTCCATATCAATGCGTGGCTACCACAGCTTGATTGGTTGATACACATTCATGGTGTTCTTGCATTAAGAATTGTTCGGATATTTAGCTTGGTGTTGATTACAATTGCTTAATGATGATCGTGCATGTTCCATTTGTGTGTGTGGTGTTTTCTACATAACAAATAGATGGTCATTATAATATGTTTATTTTTGGGGCCAAATGGTTATTGCAACCCCGATGATTGTAGGAAATCCATCCACCGTATGCATTACGACTATGTGATTGCATAAGCCCAAGTTTTACACAACATAATTGGTTGCAATTTGATCAATTTGAAGCAATATTGTGTTGGATCGATATCTCGACATGTTGGGTTAAGTTAATACTGCGACTGTGTGTTTAGAAATTTAAATAGAAATGTCACATCATAGTGTTTTGGGTGGTTTCCCACTATGTATAATATGGATATTTTTGGGTTCCACACTCAGAGACAGTCACAGAGTTTAAGCATGACTTTATTGCATTTCAATTATTTGTTTTATGAGAACAAGCATGTTGATTGGTACCTCATTGGGTTTGATGGATAGCCTAGCATTTTGAGTCACATTTAAATTGGGCATGTACAGCGACAAAATTACACTTTCATGATTGAATTATTTTGTGCATACCATGTGTTGGAATGGTGGTTGATGTCTACCTGTTTAAATGACAAGTCAGGATTTTACAATTAAATATGGGATCAGTTTGATTGCCATTATGTATGCTTAAAGAATACCATGTAGTTTAAATGATAGGCTCGATTGCAGTGACAGACTAACTTCATTGAAATTTTGAAACACAACTTTGGGTGTATTTGACGATTGAAGAAATGTGTGGGCAATGGTTGAATTTGATGATCAACAGAGCAGAAATGGTTATTATTTCACATTTGAGAATTGTTATAATTAAAAGAAACATAAATCCCCTTACATATTCTTTTGGAATCATATTGTCTTATTGATGGCACTATGTTAGACATTTTATTGTGAACAATAGACTAGCTGATACATAGTGATTGTTATTGGGTCACAATGATCGTTGGTTAATGCATTTCCTTTTGATAGAATGAATATGTGGATTACGTGATTAATTTTGTGAATAGTACCTGCTCTCATTTCCCCAACATTATCTCACTTTTCTCTAATTACAAACCCTCTCTCCTTCCCATATCCATTTTTAATCCCTATTCTAAAATTGATTATAGAAAAGAGAATTTCGGTGGTAAAGCAGTTGGAAGTGGCAGTGTCTTGTTTGGACTATAGTGATGTTTTATTGGTTTGATTTACAGTTGATTTTTGTTTCCATTGAGTAGTAACCATGTTTTTTTCCCTCATTATATCATGTTTCTCTCAATACGAACCCCTCACATATCCCAGAACCCTTTATTCACCCCCTGCTCATTTATTAACAGTAAAACAATTTGTATGGATTGGATTGCATGATTCGGATACATCGTTGAGCCAAATCTATTTCATAATTTAAAGATTTTTTATGCATGGTTATTTGAAAGACTATTTTCTAATCAATAACACATGTAGGGATAAGGTATTCTAATAAAAGGCTGAAAACAAAGGTCTATCATGCCTCCGTCAAAGAGAAGGTTGTTATTTCCCTTTTCACATCTTCATATAATTCTGGTAAATACGTGTCCTCCCACTTGCATTGGAAGGACGATTGTTCTCATATTATTAGAAACATGGGGCTTAAGGATCCCACACAGCCTAACACAGGTGCAAACAAAATAAAAGATGATTGCATCAACAAGGGCAGCATGGCTTCACAACCCGGAAAATATGGTTTTTGAGTTTTATTTTATCTATGGTTGATGGTATTGACTTCAAGAAATTTTGGACAACATGTTTTATTTTGGATATATGAGTAATATTTTTGAAAATGATTTCAAATATCATGATCTAAATTTTCCAAAAATGAATATGTTGATGGGAGACACAAGGAGGTGTGTTTTACTTAACTAAAGGTTATGTTATGATTGTTATGAGCTAAAGGGAGTCACAAGGGGTCCCACCTACTAGTTATTATTTATTTATAACCCTTATTATGATTATTACTTTTCCCCCTAACTAAAGTTGGTTGAGTATTTTAATTAACTTAAATAATGAGATGGTTGAACCACTTCAACTAATTCTAAATGGTTTAAAAGAAAAAGGAAAGGGAGGAAGAAGAGGAGGATAGAAGCAGAAGCATACTAAGGTTTTATCTTTGATTTTATGTTGAGATAGTTCAGTTTTCATTCATTCATATATTCATCACAAGCCTAATTCTATTCTATGATAGTAGGGTATTATTGTAGACAACAATATTTAGGGCTGAAACACATCATTCAGACACTTGTTTTTCAGAGGTGTTGGTCTATCTTTGATAGTCTGTGTAGAATTATCTGTTTGTGAATTAGTTTCCATGACTGACAAAGGCTATTGTGCAGAGTCGAGTGGGAAGCAATCTGTGGCAAGTTGATCTGACTTTTAGAGTTTGGTTTTGGTTTTCTATAATAGGTCCTTTTGTATGTTCCATCAGGGATGTCTAAGTTTGACTTTGGTCCAATATTTCTGTATGAGATTTTGTAAATAAAATGACTCTTTGATGAATTGGAATGAAATAAAGGATTGTTTTATGTCTCATATGTATTGATTATCATCTTAGTGACTTTACTTCTATCTTTACATTTAGTTCAACAACTAATATGTTCAAAAAATAAAAAATAAAAAGTAAAATTCCAGCAATCTATTTATTGAAAAACGACTAGCCTAAGCACTTGTAATTAATACTTGTAAGTTAGGATGTTATTTTTTTTGGCTATAAACCTAGGGTTACATTCCAGTCTATTTTTTGTTAGCCAAGTAGAATATGAAAATTCTTGAGTAAGATCATTTTATATCTTTTCCTCAACAGGTCGATAGAGTAACACCCGAGGGAGCTATAGGGAACTCCCCATAATTTCTAGTATACAAACAAGAAGCCATTCTCCCGAGTGGGCTATACCTTCCATCTCTTCAGCTTGCTTAGGGATCTAGAGGAAAACCCTCATCAATTATTCAATAGAGAATTGATACCCTCCTCATGCTGGAAGAAGAAAGGAAGAAAGAAAAATCAAAGTTCATCAGTTATCAATAGATAGTTAAAAGGTGGTTTTACAAGCATAAGGTCAGAGAGAATAATTTTGAAGTAGGAGACTTAGTCCTTAAATGGTATAGAGAAAATTAACTGAAGGGAAAACATTAAAAGTTTCAGAATCTATGGCTCAGACCTTTCCAGGTAGCCGAGAAACTTGGGCAAGACACGTATCGATTGAAAAATATGAAGGGGTAACTCGATGCCCTCCCGGTGAATGGGAAATCCATAAAACAATATTTATGTTAAAAAATAAAAATAAAAAATAATGTGTGTGTTTTCATGTTATTCTATTTTTGCAGAGTCCTGTATTTATTGTTTTTCTTTTGTGTGGTATTTTTGTGCAATAAAGTTGTGTTCTGCAAGGAATTGGTCGGCCTTAATCAATACGGTGTAGAAAAATTTGTTCTTGACTCATTCTTACATGCAACACAAGAAATGATGGGAAAAACTATGTTTTTCTTAAATGAGTTTGGTGTCTAATTGTTGTGAACAAACAACCTTGGAAAAATATGAAGTGTCTACTTGGTGGTCTTGTAAAAACCTAAAGGGAAATATGGTAAGGTGGAAAGTACCTCAAGAAAGAGTTAGCAAAAAATTTCACCTTAACCATCTCATATTCCAAATAAAAGATGTCCTCTTCCACTCGCTCATGGAATCTCTACCAAAAACATAAATCAATTATATCAAATGAGCATGAAGTAGGAGAGGGTATGCAGATAACTTCATCGAGGCTATGGACACTTGCTAGCAGTAAAGGAAGGTCTGTGACGTCGGGGTGACTCTATCAGGGCTATGGATGCTCGTTGGCAGTGGAGAGACACCACAACAAATGAATGATGATAACTAAAAGGCCTGGTGAGAGTGAATACTTTACTTGTCTTTTGTAAAAAGGGGGGCGTGGGTCATGGTAAAAGGGAATGAAGGTGGAATAAGGGTTGAAACCCCACATGCAGGCCCAGATTCACCAACCGAAGGAATTTTAAATGAGGGGATAGAAGAGACTCTGATAAAAATAAAACCAGTTAGTTTCTTAACTAGCTCTTGCATTAGCTAAGCCCACGGAAGGAACAAATATTATGATTTCACCCAGTAAATCACCATTTGTTGAGCGCTCAAAACACCCTAAAAATCCTTATGAAATTTAATCACTTGTTGGGCACTACTTGTTTTCTTGTACTATCTAAATTGAGTTCACAAGAGGGGAGGATTGTTTATTTTGTTTTGTTTTCATGAATCTTATCAATTAAAGTACAGTGTTTGAACTTGTTACATGAAACCTTGTGTCTAAAAGAACTTGACATTCTAACTAAGAATCTGCAACTAACATTTCACCTAACACGCTTGTGTTCGGCGTTAGAAAAATTCAAGAAGGTAAAGTGGACACACAGTTACAATAGGCATCGATCGCCTATGCATGATCAGTTTCAGTAGAAGGCGGAGTTGGTTTGTGTAAGTTATTCGCCATGAAAATTCAAGAGATAGCCGATCCACATCGGTGTCAGCAAAGTGCAAGAGGAATAGACGTTGACAAAATCCATAAAGAAATCACTGATAGTCGATGACCGATGCACTTTATCGGGGTCGGGGAAATATAGAAGGGTTAAAACAATCATTTTTGTCTACAATAAACATACTGTCGATCCCTGATCCCCGATACACTTGCGGCATTGGGACCTTTTCGAGAGATTTGATCAGGGAGCACCTGGGTAGGTTTATCGTCGATCATCGATCCCTGATACTTTTCGGCGCCGGCAATATAAGATCGGGTTTTAGAACGTATAGATTAAGGAAAGTCCCAATTAGAATTAACACGAGTAAATGAAGATGTCGGTCTTGAGTGCCATGTGTCTTTATCACGTAAGGGTGTCGTACGACATAATTTCATCTCGAGTCATCTTAAAGTTTCATGTGTCCTAGTAACACCTCCAATTAAGCCTTGCCATGTCAACTCTGTATGGAAAGATCATTTGGCATCGAAGCTTCTATAAGAAGATATCAATGAAAAATTTTCAAAGAAGAACCCTAACCCCAACTCACCAGTTGTACTAGTGAAAGGATACGATGTTTTTGACACAAGAAACGATCGGATTCCAACATTCAATAAACTAGTTAATGCTTCATCCCTCATATTTTTATACCTCGTTCACCTATTGAACAATGGAAATTTTAAATCTCCAATAGGCCACATTACAACTTGCACCCGCATCGTCAACCCACAATCGAATTTAATTTTAAAAGTATTTGAAGATCTGGCGGCAGAAGTAATATAACTACACTCATAACCTAAATTCAATGGTTGATGCGACAAGGTAAGTTCATCCCTGTTTAAATCTCTAGAACATTTTTGAACAATTTCATTCTGTGCACAAGTCTGAATTCCAAAGCATCCGAAGAAGCAAAGAAAGCGTCTCGAGACTGTGTTGATCCTCATATTATCAAAACTAGGTTAAACAAGCTACATAGGTATGTGTTCAATTTTTTCAATTCGGTAGTCATGAATTATTTATGAATACTATTTATTACACAGTCTCTAACCATGTTCTAGCTAGAGGTAAAATTCCATAGAGAAATCCAACCACCATAGACTCACCAAGAGCACCCAAGTTGAAGGAAGTTGAAATAGGTGAAGGTTCTTCTCCTGGTACAATGAGGCAGTTGGAGTACACTCCCAGGGTGGAGCCGGTCATAAAAACATCAACAAATAAAGCCTTTGTCCAACATCCGACCTTCAACGATACAAAAGTAAGAACCAGATTGAAATTAATTCTCCCATAGTGGGGGGACCTTTTCAACATAATCATTCGAGACGAGCACCCAGAGTATATCCCACACAACAACCCAAATGTAAGGGCACTTGATGACCATGTGTTCCCAAACATCCGACGGTGATATTTTCACATGCTAGTGAGAAGAACCCCTATTTTCCCTTGAATAGAGGTTCTGAAGTGTCTAGTCAACCATAAAAACATGCATAAATGTTTAATCAATGATGAGAATGGAAGGTGTGTCAATGTTTTCCTCCCGACATAAGTCCAGAAATACTACAAGCTTAGAGACCTAGAGGAGCGATTAAACAAAAAATTCATGGTGAAGTTTGACGAATTCCATGACACCAACTAGATGATGGCCTCATGGTGGAAGGAGGGCAAGAATTTTTCCAACTGGAGATATGTTTAGTATGGGATGGTTAACTTGAGGGATCCATACATCTATTTGATGGATCTCATCTTCCGACTATATGGAGAGAAGGATTTCTCCAAGTTTTCGGAAGCATGGATGCCATTGGCATACACAGTGGGGATATCCAAAAGAAGCTTCAACTGGGGAGCACTAATTTCCAAAAAATTGAGAATCTTTGTACAGCAGGATCAGACGTTGAAAGAAGGGAAAGCACCCACTTTCCACATGGCCTCATACCTACTCAATGTCATCTCTACAAGAAATGTCTTCGCTGACATGAATTTAAGATGGCATGTTGTGAAGCTCCCGATCCACATTTCTTTCAGCATACTATGGGAGAACAGGTATTAAAACTCATAAACACTCATTTATGATGAATTTATCACTCGTATTCATTTTATTATATTTAGAAAGGAATGCTCGAGATTATCCACAGTAGCCAAGAAAATGGTAGCCAAGGTAGGCCACTGGTATTTAGATGAACGCTCAACCTATATCAGGGTGTTCAGGGACACCAAAGCACCAAGAGAAAAAAGTATACTACCTTCTCACATCCCATACTAGCTCAGTGTGGGATAAATCTGCTATCAGACTATCCTGTAGGGCTATAATGCCACACTATTCAAGGACAAGAAGTGAGCTTTCATACCATACAGTTTTCATGTGGGGTTTTATTTGGTAAAGGACACTGTTGAAGCCAAACAAGAAGGACTAAGCCAACTTGAATTTAGGTTCTTGACAGGTCAATTTCATAATCACAACCCTAAAATCCTGGTCCTCCAACATGCTTCATAGGCATCATCATATTGGCCATATGTGCATGATAAATTTGAGGATGAAATTTTAACAAAATGCACTTTGGACTAGGAAGAGGTAGTACAGAGGATGGCCAACCCAAATATGACCAGGTTCAATCCCATAAGCATGGATGAATAGGTGGAGACAATAGAGTAGTCGGCTCAAGAGGCCCTTAGAGCCAATGAAGAAATCAGAGCAATAGAGACTACAAAGGCACAAAGAAGAGGATTTATCTTGCTAGAAGGAGCGCAACGAATCATTGATCAGTTTTAGAATGGCCTTGATCTGGTAGAGATTTCAATGATTCTTGTTGATGAACCAATGTAAATAAGAGGAGAGTCAAGTGGTCCAGAGACAATACAACTTAAAGAAATCACGGGGCCATAAAACCCTTAAGTTCCACCACCACGGATAAGATCACCAGGGGGGATTTCAACCCAGTCTGAGATAAAGAGGACACCAAGTAGGATAAGTGTAACAAACCCATTTGTAGACTTAATAACCATATATGATGATGAGGAGAGTTTAGAGGTGTCCTTGGTGACTCTTGTGCAGATTACAGAGTAAAAGGAACCTGAGAGAGAATCTACCCCAGGTCCCGATGCTCCTATTCAGATCCTTCTACATAATGATCATGAGGTCAAAAGTTCCTTAGACACCGATATAGTCGACTTGTCGGGAACCTCAATGGACAGTTCGAGGGATAAACTGGGATCGGGAGGTCAGAAAGAGGAAGTTTCACAACATGAATCGACACACCGACAACTGATTACCAAGTAAGTACTAGACCTATCCCTAACTCTTCAATTTTGGTTGATTCCTCACCAACTGATGAAAAACAAATGGAGGTCAAGCCGTCAGTACATATAAAAGAAGTCCAGGAACCAATACTGGAACAGATACATATGACTGGGAGCCTGGGAAATACTCTAACCTATGGAGAACAACAAATCCCTGAACCTGTTGATGAGGTCATCGACATACAAGAAATATCCTATGATCGGAAGATAAAGGCCATCATGAAGAGGACCACTAAAAAGAGGAGGCTCATGTTAGACAACTCGATCCTCATCACTGTAGAGGAGAAGTTGCTCAACATAGAACAAGCCAAGGCATCCAAGATTAACGGCGTGGGGGTGGCTATGACAGATGCCACATTGGATAGAGCAAGAAGATATTAAAAGGATTTGGTCATTGCACTTAAGGAGTTGGAGCATCTGCGCCATTTGGAAAAATACTATTAGGACTCCACATAGGCCACAATGTTTTTGAGAAGTTAGTTTCAAGATGCCTATCAAAAATTCATGAATGAACGACACATTTTCACCGAAGGTATAATTGATTTCGAAAAATAAACTCTTATGGAACTAGATACCTTCAAGGATGTCGAAAGGTGGTATGAGAAGTGTTATAAACATAATTTGCACCCAGCCTGCATACCTAGCCTCTGGCCCTACTAGTTGCCAATTTCTTGAGCCAAGCTCTTCTAAAAAGACCTATTTTTTGAGCCACATGTGACCTAGCCTTATACAACCCACGTATGCACACATCCATATGCTTGCAAGCCTTCTACAGCCTGCATATATTGACAAAAGCACGAAAAATGGAAAGTTGCATACGGGAAATAGAGTTTCGGGAAATTGCTAAAACCGTTTGACTGCCTATGGCCCATCATTCAACTGGATAACTACCTATAAAAGAAGGGGTAGGGGTCTCATTTAAAGAAGAAGAAGAAGAGCATAGAAACTCTATCCAAATTTATCCCCCCTTTTCCCAAATTTCCTGCAATTGTATTGTGAGGTTGAGTAATTGGTGTGTTGTGAAGAGGAGCCCAGGACCAGGTTCGAGGAGAAGTGTCGACCACATATTGTAAGCATACTCTTGTGAATATTAATACAAAAAAGAATACTTTTTTCATCCCACCATATTATGTGTTCAAATTGTGTATTTATTTTATGATATTGTTAGATCTAACCCAACAATTAGTATATGAAATGCATGTTTGTAGCTCTCTGTTTGTCTATGTGTGAATGCAGGTCAACTTTGGGAGGAGGCTTGCAGTCAAGGAGCGAGTGAAAGTGACGGGATCTACATCAAATGAAGGATTTAAGCTAGAGTTACCTAATCTTGTTTGCATCTTTGTATTGCATGAATGAGGGGTTTTGAGTTGGGAGAATAGGAAAAGGTAGAGGCCTTTAAATGGTCATTTTCTGCATGCATGATTAGAGCCCTTAAATGCTAATTCCATAAGCAAGATTTCCCACTCACATCAGAATTGGAGACTCCACTAGGGAGTCTCTAGGGTTCTTTGGGGATTTTTTATTGGGTATTTTGAAATTGGTTTTACTACCTTTTTTGAGTTTCTGTAAGAAATCTGAGTGTTCAGGGGTTCTGGTTCTCAATACCGGTCTTCCCTGCTCTGCTTAAACAGACTATTTATTTTCTGTTTTTTGAGAGTCTTAAGAGGCAGACATGCCCTATAGTGGGACAACCCGTGTATGCATGTGCCTTGCCTCTAGTCAGCCCGCGTATGTACGCCTGCAGATGAAGTGCTAGCTGTGTATATGAGAATTCAGGAAATCCTTCTCAGGAAGGGGTAGTCATCCTCTCCCCTGCATAAGTGATCCTTCTTAGGGATATTCTAGGTCCTCCTAGGTCTCTAATTGAATAGTCCATAGTCAGGTAAGAACCTCAGGATTATCTTTGTTTTGCTAAACTTTTCTTTCCTCTTCTTTTTCAAAGTAAGTTTTTGCACCTTTAAGGGGTTCTAGTTTTCAATACCAGTACTCCCTGCCTAAGCTTAGCTGCTTGTCTTCCTTTTTTGAGGAAAAATAGAGGCACACGCAAACTATAGTGGGCCTGAACACATGCATACGCACCCTACCCTTGGATAGCCCGCGTGCATACACTATTTGTTGAAGTGATAGTCGCGTGTCTATCTAGAAATGTTTTTGAAGAGGCAGTCATCCTCTTTCCTATCAAGAGTCATTTTTTCAGGGATTTTCTTGTCTGACTATAGTCTCTGTCATAGAATTTTTATCCTAGGTTGGAATCCATCATAGCTTGCTTTTTCATTAAAATATTTCTTCTGTTTCTTATCTTTTTTAACTTATTTTTAGCTTGAAATTTTAAGAAAAATGAGTTTCTTATTTTTAGCCATGAATCGTGCATTCATCAGTTTCTTTTAGAATCTTTTTTTATTTCTTCT